>VYZS01105359.1:15111-35880 GCA_013400695.1 Neodrepanis coruscans
AACTCCAATCTACTGTCGCTCTTTAAGTTATCTTCACATGGCTCTTTATCATCTTGAAAGGTAAGGAAGCTAAATTAGATTGCCTTATGAAATGCTCTGAACCCTAAGATTTACAATCTTCACTACAGACAGCACTAAATAAACTTACAAAAACGTAGGATGATTTTTAACTTTCTTTTTTTTAAAGAGTCAGTTTGTGCTACCTTAGGCTCACGCTTAAAACTGAAATTCAAAAATATTTATTTTGGTTGGCAGGAAGAAAAGCTACTTTCAGCCTGAAATCCTCTTATCCCCACTGACACAAAATAACTGTGATATTCCTCATAGTGTGGCTTATTCAAATTTCACCTTAATGACAGATTTGTAGGCAGTGTTTAAATAACATGAGTACCCCTATACTGGTAACAACCCCATGATTTTAAAGTCACAGGACTTTGGAGTAAAAGTAAAGTCAACATTTAGAATGCATTTAATACTCACAGAACGGCCTAAAATATTTGATTAAACAAGTCTATTTCACTACTCCTGCAAGAGGGTTTCAGATCCTCAGACTACTGATATTTCAAAATAAATTTAAAATCTGTTACAGATACACATGAAGGATGGCATGTAAAGGTACTGCATACCTTCTCCAGATTAAATTTGTATTTTATGTTATTCAAAAAAATGTGCAAAAGTAAGGTCCAAAAGTGCCAGAATGCATTCAGCTGACTTTCACACTTACAGTGAAGCTTTCATTACACTGTAAGCATATCCCCCTGTGTTAATCCCCCTACAATGCAATTATCACCTACCAGATGGGATGGAGCATTTAACAGGCTAAGGGGATTATCTTGCCCTTTGCTCTGCCTGAGTAAAGTGCAGAGAGATGAGCAGTTGCCTTTAGCAGCAGTAAAAATGATAGTGAAATGCTTTGGCAAAGCCATCTCCAGCAATGAAGAGAAGATGAGGGTCTCAATCAACTACTGCTTTTGAGAACCAAAAAGGCAGATTCTCACAGGTCCCAAAGAATTTTTTGGTGCTCCTTTAACAATGCCCGTGATAAGAAAAGGATTTTTTTTTTGCCACATAAACGCTCTCTTATGAAACATCATCAGAGTAACAAAATTGAATTGGGATAGAAAGCAAGTCACTGAAGCACACATGGTATTTTACTAATGTAATACTTAACCCTGGGCTATAATACAGAAGCTATATAAGGGGAAAAAACGATTCTGTCCTTGACCTTGTAGATTTTGATCTTATTTCTGCACGGGTTTACACATGGTTGGCTACACAAGCAACATAAATATCTCTGAATCGGTGGATCAGTGCTGTCGAAGTACATGTTTATAGCTATTGTGAGAAAGCTAGTATGCTCAAACATAAAATCTATCTACTGAAAAGCCGAAAGATATTTTAAACTCTCCACTAAACTTAAACTGTTTAAAAGATTATTTTCTATACTGATACTTATGTAGGACAGCATCCCAAAAAAACTAATCAAGACTATGCCCTGAAGACTGGTAAGTGCCATGATATTAAGAAGGTGCCCAACAACAGCATGGTCATTAAGAAAGAAATGAAGAAAACATCTAATAATTAGTTAAATATTGATATTTTTATTGGTGACCTATATGTCTACACGTCACCTAACAACTGTGCTAATGCACCCCAGAAAGCAGAGCAGAGCACTGCAGGCTGCAGCTGCAGAGAGGAGGGGAAGGCTGGAGGAACCTTGCCTGAGATCCATCCAGCTGCCTCACTGCACCCAACCACCTTCAAAACCTTTGTTTACAGAGACTAACACTTCTTCACAGCAGCATTTTTGTAAGTGATTCTGCATTGTTTAATGCTGCCAAGCAAAGCAGTCATGTGCAGTGCTCAAGCTGTCCACACTCTCACTGAGGGAAGTGGTACAGACACCCGAGGGCATTCTGGCAACTCCCTGCACCCCCAACAGGATTCCACTTCACTGAAAAGAACTGCCACTTGTTTTCAGAGTGAACCACAACAGCACAGACCACAACAAAAAAAACATGGTGATACAATTTATGCCACTATGCAGCCCTGTCATAGAACTAACAGCACAATAAAATGAGTCAAGAGGCTAAAGACTGGTAATAGAAAGAGCAAGAAGTGGGGGGATTACAGACTTCAGATGCAGATGCTGCAGCCAGGTTGCTCACTTCTTGATCATTCTGAAGCTAACACCAGCAGCCAATTTATCTACTTTCCAGTACTGACACTGACAGTAAACAGCTGGAAAACTTCTGAATCAGAGTAGTTATCCCCACGCAGATTTTTGTATTACATTAGGTTTAAGCAATGACAGTGTCATATGGTTGCTAAATTAGCAGTAGGCACCTTCCTATCCATGTTAACTTATTCCAGTATTCACTAACACACAGATTAGTCACTCATGCTACACGCACAGATACTGAAAAAACACTGTTGCAGTACTTTGGTAAGAAAGTGTGAGAATAACTGAGTCTGTCCCAAATACGGCAGATATGCCAGTGGAAATTTGTTTCTCAGGACAAGAAGCCACCAGGAAACCTTGTATACAAAGACTGCAGCTCCCTTTACATAAACTGATAGATCACTGCTGTATATATTTTTGTAGCAGATTGCACAAAGTTCATTCAACACTTAAAAATAATTTTAAACCCTTTGGAAATAACAGCGACCTTAAGTTTGGTACCTTCACAGGGTCTAGACTGGTGTGGTGAAGCAAGGTAGAAATCAGCTCTTGTATTTAAGTCCCTCCTTCATATAAATACACACACACACACATATGCCAATACAATCTCACAGTAGTGGTATGCTAGCTGAATGGTAATTTTATGAAGCAAAAATTCCTGTCTACTCAGACTAATGTCATGCAGATCCCTCTCCTAATCCTTTAACTACTCTTCCTCTTCTACTGTGAGAACTCAGTTCTCTGTTGCACAAGACACATTGGCAGTGTAACCATTCATTAAATACATAAAAATGGCACAGTTCTGTCAACTCATCCTTTAGCATACCATTGCAAAAGTACTTAAACTCCTACTGGTAGGTTCATGTACAAATATTATTAGAAAATATTAATGGTAACAGAGGAAAGAAAGGACAACTACACATTAGGACAGAGTGAAGAGAACCAGCCAGCCATGTGGCCACAAACCATGTCCTTTTCTGATCAAATGAGCACAAGTGCTTCTTTCAAAGCACAAGCTGCACCTGGGTCGGGGCAAGTACAGGCTGGGGGACGAACAGATCAAGAGCAGCCCTGCCAGAAGGACTTGGAGGTGCTGGTGGGGGAGAGGCTGGACATGAGCTGGCAATGCACGCTCTCAGCTCAGAAAGACAATTGTGTCCTGGGCTGCATCCAAAGCAACATGGACACCAGGTCCAGGGAGGTCATTCTGCCCCTCTACTCCACTCTGGTGAGACCTCACCTGGAGTGCTGCATCCAGCTCTGGGGTCCCCAGCACAGGAAGGACATCAATGTGTTAGAATGAATCCAGATGAGGAATATCAAGACTGATTAGAGGGATGGAGCACCTCTCCTATGAGGACAGGCTGAGAGAATTGGGATGGTTCAGTCTGTGAAAGAGGTGACATAACTGTGGCCTTCCAGTACCTGAAGGGAGCCTACAAGATGGAGCATGTATCAGGCATGTATAGGACAAGGGGGAATGGTTTCACACTGAGAGTAGGCTTAGATTAGTAAAAGAAGAAATTCTTTACTGCAAGGGTGGGAAGGCAGTGGAACAGGTTGCTCAGAGAAGTCATGGATGCCCCATTTCTGGAAGTGTTCACAGCTAGGTGGGATGGGGCTGTAAGCAACCTGGTCTAGTGGAAGGTGTCCTTGCCCATGGCGGGGGTTTGGAACTAGATAATCTTTAAGGTCCCTTCCAACCCAGGCCATTCTATGATTCTATGTTTAAAAATCGTAACTTCAAGCTAATGTTAATCAAGCAAAATGCAGTCACAAACCTGACAAGACCTTTAAATTTTTCTGCAGGACATTTCTGTGCAACTACTACAGGTAAACTAGAAGAACTACACAAATGTTAAGTACTTGAAGGATTTAATAAGCAGTTTGCTGTGGTCATTGATCTTTATCCTTCTGCTGAGTATGTTACACATGACAACCAGCAATACTTAAAAAAAAAATTACAAAAAAAACTGAAGAACAGTGCAGTATAGCATACTTCAGCACCTGTCACCAATAACTGAAAATATGCTATTGACACAGAATTTGTAAGGAAAAACTATCTCAAACTTTGTCTTAAGCTGCAAGAAGATCTTCTCTATATAATCTCTTATACAGTGGTACTATGATTGTATACTAAGTTAGTTCAACAGCCTGAAGCAAATTACACTATTAAAAAATAAAAACTTAATGTTTCTGGTTTGCAGTATTACTATAGGTAGTGCCCAAGGAGAGCTCACTCATGCCATGAATAGTCAAATCTAAACTAAGATGATACTACAAAGTATTCCAGGAGAACGAATATTTTTAATTTTCCATAGAGAAGAAAAATTGATCATTACATTGCAACTGATTATACTTACCATCTTTACGAGAGCTGAAAACTATAATACAAGTTAAAAAAAAAAAGAAAACATTTTAGGAATTCTAGCAACATCTTCCCTTTCCTGCTTCTCCAGTGACTACAGTGTTTGCCAACATGCACACTATCATTACATAGGAGCAATTAGAAGGTTGTATCTCAGTCCGATGCTACAGAGCTTCTACCCATCTATAGACTGTGGCTTCTGTTTAGGTCTTAATAAGCAAAGGCAATAATTTACTTCTCTTCTGTCACCAATCAAAGTTGTCACATAAGACAACATACTCACATATCCCAAGTATCTGCAAAAGTGACCTTCAATGAGCCCTTCAGTGAGAAATAAGTCTCTAAAAATTTCTATTAAAAATCACAAACAACCAAATCAGCCTGAAATTTAAGTCAAAATACTGAATTTGGAGTTCTGTCTGTTGGCAAAATAGCATAAATTCAATTTATAGTAAAAACTACTACTGTTTATGGTCCTATTCCTCGGCATCAAAGATAATTCCTGTTTGTCTCAAAGTGGAACTGATATACAGTAGAATACATATTACCAACTTGCCTAAGTGCAAAAGATCGTTCAAATCTCAACTCTTCAGTGGTAAGTTCCAGCTATTAAACACCACATGAAAAGTACACTGGTACAAATAAATACATTTCATTTTCAACATGAAAGACAAAACAAAACTAGACATTCTTTGCTCCCTCATTTCCTTTCACAATCACAATCAGTCCATTTCTCCAAGGAGACTGATAACCTCCATGCTTATGCTATGATAGTCCTTCAAACAACAACTTTGTAGTACCAAAAGTACATCATCATGACAAATGGAACATCCCCTATATTGCTTTTTTCTTAAAAAGTTTTTTTTCCTTTATGAGCTCAATACTGGCACAGCTTGGCACTCACTGTAAGAATACAATAGTAAAATAGGGATTTTGTCCATCTTTTTTTGTTTCTGTGTAATCTGCCCTAGCTGGCCCTGCCTTGGCAGGGGGCTGAACTAGGTGATTTCCAGAGGTTCCTTCTAGCCCTAACAATTCTGTTGATATTTAACAACTGGCTTAATTTTCTTTAAGTTTGAAGCTGAGAAACACAGAAATCGAAAGACCACTGTGATATATGAGCCAAATCTGCCAAAAAACTTTAAAGTTAGATAGCCTTTAGAATAAACTCAGGATACTTGCATCATATGGTATATAAATTATTTTCCAAATCCACTGAGCACTGCAGAAAATAACAGCAACTATCTGATTCACAGACTTACTCAGGTCAAGTCCCTAAGTAGTTCAAAATATAACTGGTCTCCTTAAAACACTGCATGGTTTTTCCTTTCAAAAATCAAATACGACAGACAAAGTTGCATTGCAACTACTCTATAGAAACTCCACACAAAAAGTTGAGCTTCAAGGAAATAAAGGATATATAGTTATGGTTTTAGACTACTCTCCATTCATAACCTCAAGAACCATCATCTACAAGGTAAAATTTTACAAGTGTTTTACAAAGTAAAATAATGTTTTTAAAAGCTACACTAGAACTGTGAATCTCTGCTGTACGCAAACTATATCCAAAAAGTGTGGTCCCAAACATAAAACAAGCCACAGAAGTTCTCCTGAACAAGACTGACATGCTAACTGCTTTTAACCATCTTTAACTCCTATGAAATTAACACTTTAAAGCACTCCTAAAATAAAACAGCACAGGAGGAATAAGATAAACTATCCAACATTAAAGTAGAAATAAACCAAATTGAAATTACTAAAGCTAAACTTGAAAATTGCAATTACAAGAAGCTACACTTGGTTTTATAACATGGTTGACACCATGCCCATCCAGGGGCAGAGTCTCTTACTAATTGTGGGCAAAAGACTTGGAATATGTCAAAAAACAAGAGTGGTTAGGGTAAGACTTTACATTAAACTGGATGCCTATTATGGGTCTGATCAATAAGACATACTAGGAATAGTCCAGGAAATAATCTTCTGACACACCATTCAACAAAACTCAAACACACACAAGAAAGACATTTCAAATATGAGAAAGGCAGCAAGAGACTTGCAAAAGCGACCAGAAGGGCAAACAAACCAGCACTCCATCTAGAGCAGCTTGGGAACAAACCAAGAAGGTGCCACGTGCATTCCACCTTAGTCAGTGATGTGACTTGAGAAGCAGGAGCGGGTCTCCTTCGTAGACATGGCAATGAAGTCACAAGTCCTGACTACTGCACACATCTGCATACTCACACACATACCGTGAAACACACAGCTGTATTTTCTGTCAAAGACAGTTTAGCAATTCTGTCCATCAGGAACAATTATTACTTGTCTGATAACACTATAAATATTTAAATTTTTACTCAATAAATGTTATAAATACTTAAATATTCACTCAATAATAAGGGTAAAAAAATCCCAAAGCTAATACACCACCTTAACAGCCTATGCAGAATGTTACGGATATTTACCAACTTTCTCTTGTCTTGATCCTTCCAGTAACTTGTAGTATTTCCAGTCCAATCAAGACCAAGAGGGGTTCTAGATTTAACACAGCATTTCCTAAAATACTATACATTTGGCTGTGCAATGCCCTTCAGTTCTTGAGATTTCACCATGAATGAGGACTGCACTTTAGGAAGAACTGACAATCACGCCATAACTTTAGAGGGTGATACGTTGGCTCATACTTTTAAAATCAATGCTACTTTAAGACTGCACAGTGAACAGCAAGAATCTTGAAAATAAATTATGTACCGGCACGCTCCTGTTACCTACTTAGGACAACTCCTCCATCATATTTTTTTAAGAAAACTAGTTCAATTTTTTAACAAAAGTAAGTTTTAAAGTATGTTCTCAGCTGATGATCCATCAAAACAATTATCAGCTAAATATACACTATCTGTGTATTACATTTATTTACTGATTGTCTTTTGGGAATGTCATCAAAGAAGACACCAGGTACATTAAGAAGCCTGACTTAACTAAAATTATGTTCAAAAACAAAACAAGCTTCTGAAGTACTCACGTTGTCTTGGGAAAACAAAATGAAAATCAATGAACCAGCAAAGCAACACATAAAATAACACTTCTAGAAACTGTTACAGTAAACCTGCCTATGAAAACTAGTATTTGGTTAATATGAAAATGGATCAATCTTAGAAAGGAGAAATTCAGCTGTGAAGTTTAAAAATAAATAAGCAAAAAAACCAAAATTCCATTATATAAAGATTATGAAATGTCTTCTAAGCAAAAACCTCAAAATTTCATTAAGTAAAGGTTATGAAACCTCTTCAAGTACTCTCATAATAAACTTACTGCTACAGTGGCACTTTTCCTGACTCCTCTAGTTTATTCTGTGAGTTTCTCTCAACCTGTATTTTACACCTGAACCATAAAAAAAATTGCCATTGGAAAGCATCAGAATGGCAATTTCCTATTTTCTTTTGTTTGATAACCTTTGACTCAACCCATTACGTAATTCAGAAATGAACTGGTTGAAAACTACTTGCAGTTTTAACTAAAAATTCATTTTCTAATTGAAAAAAATTGCAGTTTGCCATATGGACTGCACCTAGTGTTTGAGTATTTTACTGTGACAAAACAAGTTTTGCTGCTTCTCAGAAATTACCCTTTCCTAAAAAATTAGAATAAGATAACCTTTTATTTGGCAAGTTCATCTATTTGAATTTTATTTCCAGTTTCATGCCTGGGCTTGCCTTTTTTGTTACTTTGTGGAGTGTTCGGGATTTTTTATGAAATAAGTAAAAAGACACTTTACCCAGTTAGATATTCTAGACTTACTCAAATGCACTCTGAAGAGTTCCTTAATAGAGCATATACAATTGTAAAGCCCAGACTCAGAAGATTAGAAAATTCTTAGAAAATTAGAAGATTAGAAAGAAGCTGGAATTTGGTGTTTTCTTAAATACTGCAATACTCATAGCAAATTGATAAAAATGCAACTTCTGTGTGCAGCAAAATTCTGCTGCAGCAAACTGAGTGTATGGCCAAACTCACATGATGGATGTGCAGTTGAAAGCTGGATCAGGTAACTGAAGAACTGAACTCAAAAAAATCACACTAAACACATGCAAATTGTTCTGAAATACTTAGAACTGTAACAGATTCTATACATTCTATACATTTCTTGCAGAAGCAAAAAAAGAAATAGTGACAAAAAAGCGCTAACAGGTAAAGAAATTTGGTACCACTCCAAAAAACTTCTGCTCTAAAAGCTCGTTTCTTGTATGAAAGACGTCACAGAACTGGTTACAATGTAAGTAACTTTAGCTGAAAACTTGAAGAGGGATGCCAAAACAATAAGGTGAAGCACAGAGAGGAATGTTATGTGCTAAGATTCCTTTTGTTGAAACTTTGCCATTACTACCATGAGATGCTGGCAAACTGAGGAAGTGAAAAGGTAACCCACTCAGCTGAGAGTTCCTCAGTAGGGTGGGGTGGAAGACTTCACTGTTTTCAGCCGGAGAGCTAATGGCCCTGATGGTCGGGTGGCAGGGGGATTCCTGCTCCAGAATGGCTGTGTGGGGCAGGGAGGAGCAACACCGTGAGTGCTGACGACAAGAGAGCTGAGGGGTGGACTGTGCCTGCCTTTCCCCCCCTCACTCTGGACAATAAAACGCTGTGGGTGACCAGCCCAGCTCNGTACTGTTTTAACCTTAGACAAATGAGTAAGAAGTTTCAGTCTGAAAAAACTGTTGTAATTTGTACAAGCAATAGGGGACTTCAACAGGGATGTGCCAGTCTGATATCTGAGTACTGATCCTCTCTTCTGCTAGTACTCCCCCGCGCTACAATGCGCCAAAACAGGGCACTTGGTTAACTAGAGTATGACCATGTAGCAGAGAAAAAAATCTTCAAGGAACATAAATGCACGTCTATGAAGAGAGTTCAGAAGGTTAAATGATAATCAGACAGACCATAAGACAGGTTTGGAATTCTAGCACTTTAATTCACAGAATCCCTAGACAGGTTAAATACGTTAAAAAACAAAAACAGTATGATTTTTGATGAAAAGCTTAGAACAGTTTTGGAGATGAAGGGAGGAGAAAACTTTCAAGAGGCTTTCATTCCTCACTGGTTTACAGTAGTCATCACATATTCACAAAACACATTTTAACAGCAACTAGAACAGAAGTTAACTAAGTAAGATTAAGTATGTTGGGCTTCAGCTTCAATCAAGAGAGCTGCAATGCTAAAATATTTCTTCTCTACCAAATGTTGCAGCTTTGATATCAGCATGACATACTTTGCCACCTCTGATGTTTGGTATCACTCCCAGCTGCTCAACAGCTTTTTCCACAAACTGACAACTCAGATGATGCACACATGGACCAACAGAGCTTAACCCAGGAAACAAACCAGGTCCTAGTCTAGTCCAAGCCAGCCAATTGCTCTCATTACAGTCTCATGTCTGAAGCAGAGATAATTGCTCCCAGTATAAAAAAAAGTAATAAAAAGGTTTCATTATAAGGAGCATCTAAGAAACCTTTGATGTTGATGAGTCCTCTAAGAATCTATAAAAACTAAAGAAAATCTCTGGTGGAATAACATGCAAACATCATTTTACACTGAAATCAGAATCTGCCAAATCAGAAATTCAGACAAGGAAAGGTGGTGGTGAGGAAAAAGGAAAAAACACTCAGTTTTTAGGGAGGCTTTACCCCTCCCGAGGACGCAAAAATGAAAACTGCCTGCAGCAAGGACACGGTCAGGGTAGAGGTGGCAGCATGCAGACGGGAGTGGATGAGTCGGAAACATGAAGGTCAGCTGGGCCTCACAGGCAATATTTCTTAATACTTCCTAAATACCCAAGTCAGTTGAAGCCAAAAATGCCCACTGATACATATGCTTTCTAGATCTGTATTTCTGTAAAATACTAAGCCTCATTAAATTATTTATGTCACAATAACTATTAGGTAGTCTGCCTCTGTTCACTGGACACCGTCTTTTCTTGGCTCATTTAGCATTTAAAAACTTTTGCTCTGTACATCAGACAAGGAGATAAAAGCTTATAAACTGAGAGGAAAAAACAAACTTTGAAACTTAATTCAAATTTGGTTCATGATCACAGGATTCAGGCGTTTCCATCATGTTACATCCCTTTTATTGTGTGAGAAGAATAAAAGACTAAAAATTAAAAAATAGGGCTCCTTTGACTTTTTATTTGCTTTCAGCTGAGACTCTTAGCCAGGAGGCTACATTTCTGAATCTCTTATAAGGGTAACCATTGCTCCAGCTGGGACATTCCATGTTGATTTTGAACAGGCTCCTCTTTCCAGGAACACTGCAGGGTTTTTTTGCTTTGGTTTTTGGTTTTTGTGTTTTGGTTTTTTTGGTTTGGTTTTTTGGTTGGTTGGTTTGGGGTTTTTTTTCTTAGCATAACTCCACTGATCTTTCAACACAGCTGCACTGCCTACCTATTTCTTCCTGGACACAGTCAAAACTTCCATGTTTGTGTAATCTAAAGCACTGTATTTTAAACAAGCCCTGGTTTCCCAAGCATTTCCTGCAGTTAAGCACAGTTAAGTCAGATGCAGAGCATGATTAATGGAGTAGCAACAGAGTATTTTTCTTTCATTAGTTGGATAGAATTGGTTGACATTAAATAAATCAGTACTAGACCCATTTCTACTCTAGGTTTTGGTGGTGAGGGAGCAGGAGGAGAAGGTATAGTGTTGGTGTTTTTTGGGATTTTGCCTAGGGAGCATACAAGAGAAGACAGCTGAAAAACAGAGCAACTACTTTTTAAAAGATTTATGTATCAGTACATTCACACATGCAGCACTTCATGTAAGCTGCTAACCATTTGTTTGAAGCACTCTCAAGAAAGAAGTAACAACACTATTTTTAATTTATGTTGAATTTTAAGAAATACAGAGTTCCTTTTAGTTTGATTTTTCTTCCCCAGAGGTATTCTAAAAATAGAAATAGCTGAGAATACTCTGGCCAAAAAATTCTTTCTGCACACACAGCACATCAAACATCTTGTCTTACCTTAAAATACAACTGGAAAATTCTAAACATTAAGTATGTTTAATATATTGAATCCTTGAAGAGAAAGAAATATTTATGAGCTGCCACAACTTTCTAGCAGCACACTTGCCTCTCAGTGACTCCTTCTCTGGACTAATGTCATGCTCTGCAAAAGCAGAAACGTTTCCCAGGAGCATAGACAGATTAAAGTTAAATTCACTTACAGCTTTTTTAGAGTGTCCCCCTAAAACATACTTAGGAGTCTGTGACTCTTCAGGGCAAATGCAAAAATCTTTTCATTATAATTTTTTTTTTTATTTTTTTAATGAAAGCCTTAAGATGCTTCCTTAATATTCCAGGGCCTGTTTCTTGTAACCTTCTGACTACACAACCAGGCTATGTTGTGATTACAGCTGTATTGGGTTCAGCCATAAAATAAAGTGTGACAAAACAATTGGAGTATTTTTATATTACATCTAACATACAAGGACGAAACCAGTCTTTAAAAAATGCTGATTTTTAAAAAAAGATAATGAAAAAGTAACGGAATTATTTAAGACTTAAAATTTCTGAAATGCAAGTCCTTGTTATTTTTCATTATTTAAGTGTTAATTGATGTTAGTAAAGAATTTTCAGAGTTACATACTATTCCACACTGGAAAAGATAAATTACACTCTGAGCTCCCTACCACGCTATTGCAAATGCAATCACCAAGCAAAAGTAAGGAAGTGGTAAATGCACCTCTCATGCCTTTTCTCTGTACTTACCTTCCACACATTTAATTTAAACCTCTTCAATCATTCTGTTCTCCATTAAGGTTGTAAAAAATGAATTAGACTAGCTATGCACGCTTTTAAGCACATGGACTTCACTCAGATTACTGTATTGTAAAAACTTTGTCTAAATATAAACTGTACTCAGTTCAAATATCAGAAACTGACATAAAATGTCACTTTTCAGTTAAAAGCAATCTCCCTTGGAAGGGGCAGACTTTACACCACAACATTCTAAAACATCTGCCAGTCCAAGCTCAGACTGCAAGTGTTGGTGAGACCTGGCCCCAGTCCCAGATATGGGATGGTCCCCTTCATCTCATACCCTCCTCGCAGTTTCTCAGAACACAGTTGTACGCAGAGTTCCAAGACAGGCAGCAATGTTTAGTGCCTCAACAGCGTAGTAAAACAAGCAACAGGATATTGCTTCCTGTTATTCTGGTCTCATTAAAAAAAAAAGAAAAAAAAGTATTTTTTACTGAAAATTGACTACTCGATCTTCAGCTAATACACATAGCTTTGTTCACAATTCCTATATCTGATTTCAAAGGATTCAAAAATTATCTTGACCAGCAGCATTACTTTGCTTTCATCTGAAGTTGCAATAGCAAAACACCCAAATGATTTTAGTCTCAACATATTTTACCAGTATTGCAGATGGGGAAAATAGAGAAGATCTAAATCACTACACCATAATCTGATGCCAAATTCTTTCAAGCCTTCTCAGGGTCAGCCAAGTCCTGGAAGAAGTTCTTGCTTCCTGAGTGATATAATCCCTTCCCCACTCTCCCTCTTCCCCTATAATTTTGAAGCAGAATCTAAGAAGTTTGCTTTTAAAAACACACATTGATCCAGAATTAAATCCTGTTCAAGAAAGATAAAGACTAATTGCTTTACCACATTTTGAAAATTTAAGTGAATACTCTAAAGGCATCAGGCCTTTTTCCCATCATGATCCTACACACTTGGTAACTGGAAGATGTTACATACTGCATATATTTATAATTAGTCTTAATTTAAACAAAGTACCACCCAGACACTGCAGTTCTCTTTCAGTGACTGAAGTGTACACTAACCAGGCCAAAAACTACAAACTTCAAAAGCGTTCACAAACACTTAAATATTCTTTGTGTTTGATCTCCTTCCTGTCATTTTAAAAAAATTGTTTCTGTATCTTGGTGCTGCCACAAGCATTTTTACAGTACTGTTAAATATATTTTTTACCGCCTTTGCTAACCTTTCTCCTCCTTTTAAAAGTGAATTTATTGCTACAAAGAAAACCAATCCTGGAGGCAGCATACATAAACAGCCCAGAGAGCAGCACTGCGCACAATTTTTAACTCCCAAAACCTCGCCATGCATAAAAGTACGTTTTCCTAGTTCTGACCAGAATTTATCTTCAACAAACTGGTTCAGAAACAGCAATATAAAGTATAAAAAGAACAACAAAATATATTTCATAGAGTGACTGGATCTGTATCATACATTAAAATCTTTTTGCCTACTAACAGGAAAAACCTTGACAAGACTGCTTTATCACCCACATCTAAGTGACACATAGTAAGAAATTCAGTCACAATCAAAGGATTTTTTTTAGGAATCTGAACCTAAATGGTTATCAAGCAAATTATATTGCAGACAAACCATTTCTGGAAGGGAGGATTCACTACTTCTACAGTACTGACCTCGATTTTTTTTAACCAACTGCAAAGAAAGGTCTACATGACTCAAACTAAATACCTAACAAAAGCTTTGAAAGCGGAAGAAGGAGAACCAGATATACCACAGATATTTGGCAGAAAGCAGTTTAAGTCTTGAAGTGTGGTAGTGAAATTGAACTGTGGTGACCAATGAAGTGGCCATCCTAAATTTTTTCATCATTACCCTTCCACGGGGGCTGCTGACAAGTTACAGAACACAAATAGCCACTGAGGTACCACCACTAAAATTCAAACAGGATTTGCTACATACCCTGTCCAACCATTCCTACAACAGACAGACAGCTCTGGGACAGAAGCAGGAACACAGCCAAGGGGAGCAACCAGGTACCCCACCCCACTTTTCACTCCACAGGGTGCCAACTGGCACCCGGCATCTGCATGTTATTTTCTTTGTTTCATTTCTTGTCACTGGGAAAGAATGACAACCCCAATAAATCCAAGGATACTAAAAGATCTTAATTATTGTTACAATTCATGCTTTTTATGTAACATCAAGCACTAACCCTCAGTCTAAAACTTCAATTGAAATAAAACAAAATGTTGACCAATGCCTGTTAATCCATCATTCCAAAACAGCACTAAAGGAAAATCATCTACCAGCAGGGCATGAAGAACAGACACACATGATGTGAAGCACCTTTTTTTGTTGTTGTTTATAAAGATAAATTTGCTAAACTTTAGATAGCTGGTTTGGGCATGCATAGCCCTAGTCAAGCAGATAAAACTAAGAAGCTGTAAATTTTCTTTTAAAATATAATTTTTTTTTAAAAAAGGACTTAAGTCTCTACATTTCAGGTTACTTACAAAAGAATTAATTCTACGAAGACTTTCAGTATACTATGGCTCTGTTCACATGGAAAGCATTCTCTGAATCCTGTGTGTATTCATTTTTCTGGGCTTCCTGTAAGGTCTCTAGTTCAGGTTAATTGATAAAAGTTTGAAACGAAAACATTTAGGTTTTCTACTTTCTAGGCAGAAAGTGCATTCGTGGTCAGTTCTATTTTCCTCCTTTTTGTTACTCTTTTCCCGTTTAACAGCCTTTTTTCTTAAAATGCTGAATAAATTTCAGGGGAAAAATTATTTCAAATCTCAATTATTTACAGTCATCCAACAAGTAAGGATGAAAAGCTGTGGCTTAGCCTAATTAGGAGAAAGACAGGAGTCCCTTTGGGAACTTTGTGACTTCCAATATTTATCTGATCTACTCTGTACTGATGTTTCCAAATTTCTTGTCATCAAATGCAGACTATACATTCCTATTCTCTATAGGAATTCTCCAGTCCCTTCTCTGAGGGCTACTAACTTTCATAATTGGTCTTGCACTCACGTTAAAGTACAATTCTGCACTTTGCTCCCTCTCCCATTTATGTTCACAGGGACACACATCCTCTTAATCAGGGGCTCTGAAACAAAACAGCTTCATTCTTGTTCAAAGCAACAAATCTATTCGTGAAGATCTAATACAAACAAAAAACTGTATCTGAAAACATTATCACATAAACATCTCTCAGTTCTAAGTTCTGTTCTAAACTATCTACTTTTAAAAGAAGCAAAACACATGAAGCATCATCTTGTGTGAGACACGTCTATAAAATTTCTTGTTATCTATCAAAAGTGATAGAAACTGGAAATAAGAGACAGAGATACAGAAGTGCACAACCAAAGTAGGTTTCTTTTACATGACAAACCCATTTTAATACCTCGAAACATGAAGATTACTCTCAATAAATTAATGACTTTTCATCTGTGGATCCAGTCTTTCAAAACAGGTCTGTCTGGTACTGCTTCACGAAGTATCAGATCTAGTCCCGATTTAAATAAGCAGGGCTGCACTGCCACTCCTGAATCACATGCCCAGGGGCTTTCAAGCTATACCAGTCTTATTTCCTCCTACCCTGCTGTCTGCATCTGTCTCAACCATTTCTGTGCATAAGAAGTGATCCCACTGCCCAGTTCAGAACATAAATTTCATGAACAAGAACAGTTACCTGCCTTCCTTGTCACCTCAATTAAGTCAGGACAACTCTTGTCTTCCTAATGCCAAGGGTACCTGGAATTAGAACTTCTAAAGCTCTTGGTTACCAGTCTGCATACTCCATTACTGCACTTTAAACACTGGCTCTCAAAGCTGAGTCTTCACCTGGCACAGAGACCTGCCAATTTCACACCACAGGCTGCTCAGATCTTGGCTTTTCTCAAGCACTACATGGGAGACCGAAGAGAAACAGCTTTGCTACAAAAATAATTCTCAGAAACTATTGGTGAAAAGTCACAGTCTCTAATGGTAAACTACCTACCCAGCCTTGCTCTAGGAAAGCCAAAACAGCCTGGAGACTGCCTTGGAAGCAAAAGCAACACACTGATAAATTACTCCGAGGAACAAGAAACCAAACTATGCCAAGCATAACTTTTCTCCAACCAATTTGGGATTCTGTGACAAGAGCTGGGATCCCACAGGAGAAAGCTCACATTCACATTTAAATCCTCACACTGAATTCTAACTGAGCATAACAAACAATATGTGACAAAAGAAAAGAGTAACTCTTCAAAATTACTTCTGGGACTTTCCACAGAGCATCATTAAATTCAAACACATATTGCCAAAATGTAAAACACAGTAGCAAGCTATTCTTGAGGTTTACTGACTTTTCTGCTCATCTTAATGTAATGAATCCTAAGCATGTCATGACATGTTCCTGGGAACATGACCATGCTACTTTAAAATGCTATTTGGCAAAACCCCAACACTAACTCATATGTTTTTAACTTCGTGACTTCTTACCACATTCACTTTTTTCTTCCCCAATAATTTGTAGGCTCTAATTAATCCACATTTTGCAGTCCACTCAAATACCTCCTCAATTCACAGGAATGTTACAGATTTTACATTTAAAATGGCCTAATACCCAATTTAGAAATGTCACCTCCTTCCTACTCTATGTTTAGGCCATAAATATAAAAACTGGCTACACCTACATAGCACCACAGTTTGAGACTTGCAATAAAAATCAAAGCCAGTAAATTTTTACTTATTGATGTGAAGATAAAACAGCCCTGAAATTGAACTATTGGACCTTCCATCTTCAAAGATGAGTTTATTGAATTAAATGTAATGCTATCCAAAAATATTCTGTATAATCATTAATAACATAAATTTCTGTATAAGCAAAACTAAGGGACTGTTTTCCAGATCTTTGCTATTTGAGTTGAAGAAACACTAAGGGTTCCAAAGAACATTCACATGTAAAGAAGATTCTGTTAATACAAAAATTTTAATGAAGGATTTATTTTATCTCTTTAAGGGGATAAGTAAATTGTGATTGTTATTCATACTCCATACTCACCCCCACACTGTATGGTACAACTGCTGCAAAGTTACAATCACAGAACCCTGACTAGCTCCTGTTACGGTTACAGACTACAGTAAATGACATTGAAGTGCAAACAATTATTGCACTACATTTCAATGCACTAAATGCAGTAAAACATGGTAAGTCACAAATAAAGATGTCTGTCAAACCACTTTATAAATTATATTACGTAAGTTATGTTCACGTTTAGGAAAACTATCAGAAAGAATATTTAATTTACAAATCTTCAAGAAAAGTACTCACAAAATTTTTAACGCCCGTTTAAAAAAAAAATACACGTGTTTTAATTTCTCTAACCATCCAAATGCACATACACATCATTCCAAGGCACTTTTTAATAAACTCTTAAAAGAAAGGAACACCTTAATATACTTAAAAGCCAGTTCCTTCAACACCTCATTTTTGAATCTACTGCCTAAATACTTTAAAGACCAAGATCTTACATTTTGATATCTACTTCCACTCCCTTAAAATAAGGTTCTCCTTGAAGAACCCTAAGTGCACTGAAAACAGCCAACCTACCTAAGCACTGTACTTTTGCTCATTAATTTTTTGTTTCTCCTGAAATAAGTAAATTTTGAATGATGACCAGTTCCTGTAAAAGAAAACTTATAGTATCTTTCCAGCTTCTTACAACTCCTACCTTCTACAAACAGGAAAAAAAAATCCATTTGAAAACATTTTATATACTAAAAATAAAAGGAAAAAAACTTTGAGTAGCTTTAACAAGGTTGGAAGAGACCTTTGAGATCATCGAGTCCAACCCATAACCCAACACCAACCCACCATCTAGACCATGACACCAAGTGCCTCATCCAGCCTTAAACACCGCCAGGGACAGTGACTCCACCACCTCCCCGGGCAGCCCATTCCAATGGTGAATCACCCACTCAGTGAAAAATCTTTTCCTAGTATCAAGCCTAAACCTCCCCTGACTGAGCTTGAGACTGTGCCCTCTTGGTCTGTCACCAGTTGCCTGGGACAACAGACCAACCCCCACCTGACTACAACAGAAAGATGCTGAGTTGCTGGAATGTGTCCAGAGAAGGGCAATGAGGATGGTGAAGGGGCTGGAGCACAAGACCTATGGGGAACGACTGAGGGAGCTGGGGTTGTTTAGCCTGGAGAAGAGGAGGCTCAGGGGAGACCTTACTGCTTTCTACAACTGCCTGAGGGGAGGTTGTAGTCAGATGGGGGTTGTTCTCTCAGGCAAACAGTGACAGAACAAGAGGACACAGACTCAAGCTGTGCCAGGGGAAGTTTAGGCTGGATGTTAGGAAAAAATTCTTCACAAAAAGAGTGATTGGGAATTGGAATGGGCTGCCCACTGAGGTGGTGGAGTCACCCCTCCCTGGAGGTGGTTAAAAAAAGGCTGGATGTGTCACTTAGTGCCATGGTCAAGTGGATATGGTGGTGTTAGATCATATAGGTTGGACTTGATGATCTCAAAGGTCTTTTCCTAGTTAATTCTGTGATTATAATACTACAGATTTCTCTCATAAGAAAACCACAAGAAAACAAAGTGCTCCCAAAGTTATTTTTAACTGTAATTTATTCTCTGCTAACCCCAACAGAACTTGAATACTGACAACTCTATTATTCACCTTAAATGGAACTTTTCCTCCTTACAAAAAGACAGAAATGCTTCTAAACTCAATGCTTGGGACAGCAAGGGAACAAGCCCAAATTCATGGCCCAAAAGTTCTCAAAGATGACTGGAAAGACAAAACCAGAAGCTAAAAGCACAGAGTCCCTGTTTCTAAGTCCAAAGGAGAAGAAGGAAGAGAAAAACCATCCCCAACAGAAATCTTAGTTTATTGAAAAAATAATAGGAAGGAAAAAAATAATTAAAACTCCCCCAAACAACAACACCACCACAAACAAACAAAAACTGGGAAAGTAGAGGCTGACCATTCAAGATTTGGTGAAGGAACCAGCTGTTGCATACAATCATAAAAGTGAGGGGTTTTTCCACCAAAAACCCAGAGATATAACCGCACTAAGAGTGAGGCCCAGAAGAGGAAACACAACCAGGTGTGGGTACTGCAGCTACATGGTAAAACTCGACCAAGCATTTTGCACCACCCCTAAGGTTCTTTACCTCAGGAAAGTGGCAAAATTACAAAGTAGTTTTACTAATTTGTATATATATGCTTAATCTGTGCAGTTTTTTATTCAGCTTTAAGCAAAACAGTGAAAACACTTCACTGAAATTATTCCCGACACTCTGACATTGCAGGGGACCTATTCAAGGAAGCTACCGCCGAACATGGCCGTGCGAGCCTGAAGGATGCACCAAGTTGCCCAGGTCTGCAGCAGTTAGATCCGTGGTCCCTGAGCCACCAGGCCAGTGCACCACCTAAAACAACCCAGTTTGCAGTGGGGCAATGGGACTACAAAAAGCAGGGCAGGCTGCCGTCTCCAATATTGCTGTACCACCCTACAGCACACCCAGCCTCAGCACACCCCTCCAAGTCCTTCTGCCTGAAAAGGGATTGGATCCTTTAAGAGATCTAATGTTGTGGGACACAAAACTACAGTTTCCAAAACAGCCTCTGGGTAGATTTTAGATTCAGCCCATGCTCAGTAATACTGCCTTCTTTACTTGTCTTAAAATGTTATGATTTCAGTTCTAGCATCCCTACACGTGACAATATTAAGTATTTCTTCTTACATTGTAATCATTCAGATTATATCAAATTTAGTTTATTTCATTAAACTCAGACTTGCTACACATGGAATGGCTTTCATCCTGTCTTACAAACCTATTGGTAGGAGCATGCACCATAGCCAACATGCAAGTATAATAAAATTGTAAATTAGAGAGAAGGGGTTATATTCTGTTGCTGAACACATATTACAATCACAGCATAAGCAACTGTTACAAAGGTATAATCACCAAATAAGTGTCATAATTTCAATACAAAACTAGACTGCTCCTTTGCCTTGAAAGAAGGGAAAGGGTTTGGGTTGCAAAGCCTCTGTATGCAGTGTCACAAAAGGAGCTGCATTTTATTCGGTCTCCCTCTTCTCTCCCTCCCTTTACAGCATCAACCAACTACACCAGGACAGCTTCCTGTTCAGTTCCAATGGAAGAAAGGTATCTCATGCCACTGTAATGCTATCTTTACCAGATCAATTAAAATAGCATTTATGAAATTCCCAAACACTCCAGCCTCATCATCCCTAGGACAGGGAATGATAAAGCATGAGTGAGGCCTTACTCAAGTACCATAATACCTACGACTTGAGAGCATTATAGCCAAACCAAACTGGAAACAAATACATTTTGTCTGAGAAAAAGCCAATCTTCATCATATTGTATATATGTATATAACGTTTTCTAGAGAAGCCAACATGCTAATA
>VYZS01105363.1:1104-18941 GCA_013400695.1 Neodrepanis coruscans
AGCACTAAATCTCTCCTCGGGCTAAAAGGGAGGGAAGGGGGGGCGCGGTTTTGTAATCTTCTTGAGTTGTTTTCCTCAGTCGAAACCGGGCAGAGGTTCAAGGCTAAGGGGCCCTCGAGACCACGCGCTCCCTTCTAAATACCGTGGAGTCTCTCAGCCGGGCTCCGAGGGAGAGAGAGACAAGCACTATCTCCAGAGCGTCCTCACCCCAAGCACGGGCCCTGGAAAAAATTTATTTATTTGTCTGTCTTGCACTTTATTTGTCGGGTTTTGGTGTTTGCGCAAAATAAACTGTGATTTTTGTGTGTTTTCTTCATTTTTGGGGTGTGTTTGTGATTTCTCTCAGAGTCTCTGCTCCAAAATCACTGAATTTGTGGTAAAACCACCACAGACAGTGTCTGTAGAATTTGAAAGAAGATGAGGGAGCTTGGTGGTTCTTGGAACAGCCAACATCAATGTGGAGTTAGGGGACTGGGAGATGTTTTATAAAATTAGAGAGGCTTGTAGGAAGGCTGGAAAATGGATCATGCAGGATTTTAATTACCAAGATATTGATTAAGATAATAACTATGCACAAATTAAGAAAGAGTACATAGTGCAGGACTGCTTCCTTAAGCTGTTTGTGAGCTTGCTCAGTCTCACACTCTCTTGGATTCAGTCCTGGGGAACAGAGCCAACTCTGGCAAACGAGGTGGAGAGAATCTGTGGAGCACCCTGGTGTTGGGCTGGGAAGGATGAATAGTGCTTAAGGATGAAAGACAGAGGGGTTGTTGGTTTGTTTCTGTGAGGTTAGTAAATTTTAGATAAGGGTAATTTTAAGGAAATATGTACAAGGAACTTCTTGTTATGAAAATCTCCATTTATACAACTTAAAAATAACTGTGTTATCCTCAGAGAAAAAGTAATTAAAATGTGTTCTGATTAAGTCTACATAGGCTAAAGGCTGATGGAGGTAAGGTCAGTATGAAATTAGCATAAACTAATAAGCAGGCTCTTTCTTAAGGTGAAGTATATTCAGTGCAGTAAGGAGCAGGAGAGAGTGACACACAGAATTTAAAAAGACTTTATAAAATTAAATTTCCTTTCAATTTATCAAAATATTTTTTTGCATGCTATTTCTCCTTTAGCCACTCCCTTTTCTAGATCACAGTTTTAGACTTACAAATGTTTTGTTTTTAACAGGACAGGTGAAGATTGTTGTAACAGCATATGTTGAAGATACGTAATGAGGTATTATACGTTGTACTATAGAGTCTATGGATATCTTTTTTTTTTCCCATGAAAATCTATTGCTGCTCTCTTTTCTGACTTTCACGATGATCCAGAGTGTAGGTGTTGGATGAGTGAGGTGAATTATAGAAAAACAGTCTTACTTTTACCACCCACTAGCAGTAATAACTAGCCAGGCTTGAAGTGAGGAAGCAAACCATGTCCTTTCAGCAGATAAACTATCCTACTTCTTAAGGAGAATACAAAGAATTCCTACTCACAAGAACTCCTGGATCAAACAAGTTACATTCTCAGGCACAAGGAAATAGTTATCTTATTAGAGGCATTTATTTTGGGGGAGAGAAAAATTTAAATCATCACTTTTATTCCCCCCTATATTCATGGTGCAGTAAGGGGCAGAGAAATTAGTTCTAAGAAAAATGAAGTAGATTAGAAAAAGAGCTGGGACAGAGCCCTTCAGTAATGTTTTTTATTATGTATTTTCCATAATGAAAGAATGGAAATAAGCCTTATTCAGAGAATCTTTTTCTTGAGTTGCTGGAATAATCAGATAATTTGCAGTAAAGCAAATGGCCTATCTCAAATAAACTATAGCTATTCAATGTAACCAACATACAGGCTTGTGTTTAGTAAAAAAGAGATAGAGTTATTGATGTTTTCCTTCTAGTGTTTTGTTGTTTGGGATTTTTTTTTAAATAAATGTATTAAAAGTCTTCTGGTCAGTTAAATGTGATGAAAGAGAACATGTAAGGCAGGAGCCACATATTATATTTTCAAAATACTATTTAGCTTAAAGTTGTTTTTTGAGGAAAAGAAAATGGGGCTTTTTATGTAGCATCCGTATTTATGAAAGAACTTTAATATAAATTAAATTTCTTGTAAAGGAATATGCATTGGTTGTATTTATCAAATAATGTGGTCAATGTAAAAACAGTCTACGGAATGGTGGCTATGGGGAAGAGGTGGGCATCAGGGTTTGCTCTCAAATGCTGTGGAAAGTGTAATTTTAGTTCTCTCATCTGCTGAATGGATTTGAATTTGTATTTCTACATTTCCATAAATTGCTCTCCTTATTGTGTTCCCATATGACACCCCTTACTCTCATACCAAAGCTATTTCAATTTATATAATGTACTTTATCCCCTTGCTGGATTGCTGCCTGAACTCTGAGAGTGTAATCCTCTCTGAGAGTAGCTGGGTGCTCTTCATAACTGTATTCTCAAACCCCTTGTGTTTTACTCCAGTGCACAGGCATGTGGACAAAATACCTCCCTTTCATAGTCCAAGACACAACTTTATGCATTAATCTGGTCCCATACACCCTCTGCACAAAGGAATAGTGAAGTGTGTTTCCACAAATCCATCAAATCCATCCACTCCTTCCTTCCAAAACTGAATGCCTCAGGCTGTGTTACAACACGCCTCCCATAAGCAGAGGTTAAAGAAAGTTGCAGAGGAGCAGGAGAGGATACTATACTCTGATATCTTTCTCTGCTCTCCTTGTCTGGCAGTAGAGATCCACATCTTATTGTCCTGAGATCTTCATTCAGTGGTTGCTTCCACAGCACCCTGACATGCTCATGCAGTGGGGTGAGTTCAGGCTGGCCAAACTGAGCATCCTTTCTTTTTGTTGCCCAGGTGATATTAAAAAAACCTTAGAGCAGACATAAAATTTCTTGGTGATCCTAATAGATCCTTTTCATAAGTGACTGGAGTTGCCCCTCTATCTTTCCTAATCTCCTTTTCCTACATTTGCAAGTCTGTTTTGTGTTTCCCTAGCTTCCATCTCCTGGTGGAGAGCAGATATGCTGGTCTGTAATGAGGGCGCACCTTCACTTACATCTCCAGTACGAGCTTCTTGTTTCTTGTATCTGGGCTGCTGCTGAGGACAGTATTTAATCTCTCAGCCCCATGGTTCCAGGTGAAGTTTTTTCAATCTCTCACTTCAGAAAATTGTGAAGGAACGGGGGAAAACACCTTGAGCAGGTGGATAGGTGTTCAGAGCAGGAATGCTAAAATCAAGAAGAGAAAAATATTTAGTGGATATGGGTTATCTTTTTGCTATTTCAGCCTACCCCTGCCCATCAGTTTTTCCTGTTGCACAATGAACATAAACCAGAAATATTACTTTGAAGTTAGGGTAGGGTTGGCAATTTAAATCTGTTGAGAATCTGCTCTCTGTTTTATAACCAACAAGATGTTAGCTTGGTGCAGACTCATCTGCTAAGTGCCTCAGCTTTCAATGTGAAGGTCTTGCTGTGGCAAATAATGGCTGGAAGATTTTGCTGGCTGCTGTAATTGAAAGGGAGGAGTTCTGATCATCTAAATTTAGCAGAGAATCACAGAAGCAGCAAGGTTCAAAGTTGTGAAATCTTTCTAATATCCAACAGCCATGTAATTTTTTCCTTATTAAAGATATTTGCCTAATTTTTATGTAAATAGCCACAGCCTGATGGCCACTCTAAGTCAACAGCGTTACTCCTGGCCAACAAGGGATTAAAAAGAAAATGCTGTATTGAAATTAAAGCTGTAGGGCCTGATAGACCTAGGTTACCATTAAATTCTATAGATACTGTATCCTTCTTTCCAGCTCCATTGCACTTTAATCCAGTGCTCAGGGTTTTCTATAACTAAAAAGTACTTCTTTAATCCTTTTTTCACATACTGTAATGCAAACCTTGATGCTGAATAATCCACTGAGGTTTGTGCATTTGTTAGCTCTCCGCTTCATTAAATTACCAGATTTTACTGGCAGCAGAGCAGGGTGGCAAAATGTCAACATGACTTTATGAAGCCAGTGTTTGCTCATTTCTAAAGATGAATATGATCTCTATTAATGCTTGTTTACTACATTTAAGCATCAACCTATATAAAGTGATGGTGGGATGGGAGGAACTCCGAGCAGGCTTTCAAATTCCAGTAACATGTAGTTTTCTCAATCGACATTCAATTGAATCGAGAAACCAGGGGATATGGGCTGACAAGGACATTGAATCTGAACTCCACTGCTAGACATCCTGGGATTTGTTTGGTATGCACTGTGTTAGTAGTGTCATATGGTTTTTGAGTGTTCAGCAGTATTGTGGCATGATACTGCAAACACACACTGAAAGAAACAGCAGTCCAACGTGAAACAGTGGAATCAAGTCTGCATATGTTTTCTAGTGGCTGATAAAGTGTCTTCCCCCAGCCATCTGAATGTCTGATCTGCAGACACTAATCTCTGGAATTTGTGATGATGTTTCTGGTCCCTAATAAGTGTTATATTTCATGTACATTGTGCTGGGACTTCCTTGGGTTAAGGAAGGGAACTATTTTTTGTCAGTCAGACAGTATTAATGTCAGTAGCTATGCTGAGGATCTTTATATTCACTGGGGTTCATCCCTGAGGGGCATTGATGCAATTCTAGCATTGGATGTAGAACATCTTAATTCTTGATTCAAAACTTCTGCCATTTCCCCACCACCACCTTTTTAATCCAAAATGCCCCATAGTTCAAACCTGTTCTTTCAAATAGGTGCTTGGTCATGTCAACAGGACTTTTGGTTGGGAAAGGACCAGGGCTATTTGTCCTTAGGGCAAATTCTGCTAAACAAAGCTGCATGCTGGGAACTACAAAAGAGAAGCATTATTAAGGAATCTTTTAAAACCAATATGGGATCTAACACCCCATGTTGGGACAAGACTTTTCTGTCTCTAGAATAGCTAAAGGAAGTTTCATTTTTAACAGTGCTTGAGAGGTACTGGAGACAAGAATTTAGTCACACTCCACTTGAATTCTTTAGGAATGTCTTTGTTTGGTTTAATAAAACTGATTTCGGTTGTGATGGGACAGGACACATACCTGAGTGGAACAAAAGCAGTCTCATCAAAAACCTGAAACAGGATTTACATTTTATGGTTTTTGACCTTATGACTCCTAAGAGGAATGAATCATGCTTCTGTGAGAAATAACCTAACCTGATCTTTTCTTTGGCTGGAACGGAATGGGTGGATGTAGAATATAGGCTTTGTGAGTATAGTCGGTTTGTTTTTTTTAAATTATACAGACATGCACACATGCTCACATATGTGTATATATAAACCCTATATATAGTTTTCTTTAAGCTTTGTTCTTGAACAATTTATTCCGTTTACCAGCGTCTCAGTGTGGTTGTTTGGTGAGAGCTACTAGACTGACCTGCCATTCCCAAAGGCTGCGTTATAAGTAAAGAGCAACACACAAGAGTTGGGAAAATATACAGAAAGCTGCTGTGCAAATTTGCATCAACTGTGCTGAGGCATTTAAGTTCTCTAAATTTTGATGTTTTAAATGTCAGTATAAAATGTAGTGTTGCTAGATTTGACATTGTCTTTCCAAGAAGCGTGTGCTTACACTCAGCACTCTCCAATCCATACCTAAAAGGAGTCATGGTCTCTGCCCCCCAAAAAAGTGTATGAAGGACTTTAGAGCTGAGACAGTTAATTTAGTATTGAGCATTCAGCCTTACATGCTATAAATAAAATTATTGGTAGTTTTGCTAGTTGAGGTAAAAATTCATAGGGGAGATGAGTCTGCATGCTCCAGTCAACAACTGACTGCCTGAAATTGGCACAGTGCCTACAGTGGGGGATACTTCTGCCTAACTGTCCACTGAAGGCCTTTTGTCCTTTCTTTGGAACCCCTTAATCCTGTTTACTATCTGATTTGGGGTAGAAGTGTGTGTTGACCATTGATCTTATCTGTTCTGGTGACTTCAGTGTGGAAATCATATGTGGTAAAACAACAACAGTGTGTTTTCAGAACATGTAATCTTATATATGTTTTGACTGGAGGGGCTGAGAAGTACCTTGAGTGATTAATACAAGATTGGACTGAGAAGCGTAAAAATAGACAGGGCTGGGAATAGTTCTAACAAGCAGCAGTTTCTGGGTATGGAGTGGCAGGGCACAAACCAAAAACACATGGCAAGGAGGGGGAAGTCCAGGAATCTTAGCTCCTCTGTCTTAAGTTTTCCACACCTATCTCATACTAGGATGAGGTCAAGCAGTAAATCTGACTCTGATTAAGGGATAGTTGTCTAATCACGTTCTCCTGGGAGTAGAAAAGAGACAAAAATGGGAAACTTATGTCTGCTTCCTAATCTCATCATAGCCTGTGGCGGAGGGTAATCAGCTTTAGGTCAAAATCATCAGCAGGGTACTTTTTCCTTCCATGCTGACTCAGTAATATCATTAGAAGTGCAAAGAGATGGGATCACATGTGCTCTCCCTTTTCCTGTGCCTTTGTTTCTTGTGGCCCGTGTTGCTTTGCAACTGCTTGGTTTTGGGGGTTGCCCCTGTCATAGGGGAAGGCATCTGAAGTCCTTAGCACCCATCCATGTCTCTCTGCTTGGGAGAAGGCATGATCCTGCTCTAAAGCAGAGACCTTTGTCTAGAGATAATTTCAGCTCCCAGCCTTTTAAGCACTGCTTATTAAACCCTGTACAGCCTTATCTGGTCTCTGTGGATTTCCATCTGTACAAAACAGTGTGAAGTAACATCAGATGGGGACAGTTCAGGCTGTATTCATGAGACTCATGCACAGAAGGGACTCTAAAACAAATGGTTTCGTGGTAAAGAATAAAACAAAATAAATGTGTACTTGCTCTGTGTGTGTGTGTGTGTGTGTGTGCTGTGGGGTTTTTTTTACTTTTCTGGGGGGGGAGGGATTTTTTTTTTTACCCCTGTGAGAGACAAGATCCTGGGCTGGCTGGATTTTTGATCTTACATGATGCTGACCATCCTCAGTAATGTTGCTATTCAAAAAATACTAAACTACAAAGAAAAATAGTGTTTGGTTTGGCAGTAATATTTCATAGCTCTGGTAATCAATGCTAGACATTTTATTTGTTTGCTTGTTCATTTTTGTTAAATGTATTGGTTTTCTGTGCCGAGATTAGGGAGGCTCTATAGGGGAGGTTTCTGTGAGAAACTGCATGTCTGGCAGAGCCAATACCAGCTGGCTTCAGGATGGCCCACTGCTGGTCAGAGCAGAGCCAATCACAAATGATAGTAATGTCTCTGTGATAGCACAGTTAAGAAGAAAGAAAAAAAATTATGTATGCAGATGATGGGAGCCAAAGAAGAGCAGAGTGTGAACATGTGAACAACAATGCAGACACCAAGGTCAGTGTAGAAGAAGGGACTGGAAGTGCTCCAGGCTCCAGAGCTGAAGTTCCCCTGCAGCCTGTGGTGAAGACCATGGTGGAGCAGCTGTGTCCCTGCAGCCCATGGAGGACCACAGGGGTGCAGCCCATGGAAGAGCCCACATTGGACCAGGTGGATACTGGAAGGAGCCTGTGACCTAATGGGAGGCCCAGGTTGGAGCAGGGTCCTGGCAGGACTTGTGGCCTGTGGGGACCCACGCTGGAGCAGTCCATGTCTGAAGGACTGCATCCTGTGGAAAAGTGACCCATGTGGCAGCAATGTCTGAAGAACTGTTGCCCATGGGGTAGACTTAACGCTGGAGAATTTTGTGCAGAGGAGAGACCTCATGGGAAGCAGGGGAAGGACTCAACTCTGTGAGCAGCAGCAGAAACAATAACTGACCATAACCGCCATTCCCATGTCACTGCACTGCTGGGGGGAAGGAGGTAGAACTTGGAAGGAGAGGGGTGGGGAGAAGGTGTTTTTAAGATTTATTTTACTTCTCATTCTCAACCTCAAGCTTTGTTTCTGTTAGTAGTAAATTTAATTAATATCTCCACATGGAGTCTGTTTTGCCCATGATGGTTATCAGTAAGAGATCTGTCCTGGTCCTTATCTCAATCTATGAACCCTCTGTTATATTGGAAACTTCTATTATATGGAACCCTCTGTTATATAAAGAGCAGCTTTAGTGAGTACCTGGTTGACCAGCCATGGTCAACTCACCATATTGAAGAATATCTAAACTCTCACAGGCAATTTCACTTTATGTGTGTGACTGTAGGAGATACACCCCATTTTCAGTGGTAGAGGGGAATACATGGGGCCTGATTTCTCTTGTGCTGCTTTGGACTAGGAAGAAAATTTTGCACGTAAATCTAAGGTAAAGCTTTGACCTCTGGAAAGAAAGTATGCATGTTTACTTCTGTCCAGGGTTAAATTGGTGGTTTATTTGCTTATGCGAGGTTAAATACTTGCACTACTGCCAAGGTCTAAATTTGCTTCACTTACATGTGTATATTTATATCTATTGTGGTCTCTTAAATAGTAAGGTGTATTTCTACAATCACATATACACATCCCATATATGAGTGTATGTGTAAAATGATAATTTATCATTGCCAATTAAGTACAATGTTTAAAAACACATCCATCAATACAGGTATTTGGCTCTTTTATCAGTCCTGCCACAGAACCTCTTTCCTCAATGGAAGGAATAATGAGAGAGAAGAAGGTAGAGAAGGGAGAAGAGATAGAAAAATGGATCACTGAAACAAAGTTTCATAAAATGTTTTTTTTACTCACTTTTCATTAAACTTCTGCCAGTTTAAAATATACATATTTTTTTCCCCCAGAAAAAGATGTCTTTTTCTAAAAGTCCTTTCCAAGTCTCTTAAATGCTACTCTTTTTTACTCCACTCTTCAAAGAGCAGCAGCCACGCTATCACTCTTTTCAACTTCAAACTGTGCTGCTCTGTTAGTCCAGCACAGCGAGAGTGCTTTGAACCTGAGAAGAGAATCTAGCTCCTTTTTTTGGAAGCTTGAGAAGGACTTTCTGAGAGCTCCACAATTAGCATTTCCTTTTCACCTGGTGCACCTTTCTTGACTTTTGTTAAAAGTAAAACAAATAAAAAAAATATATATTTACATGTGTGGCTCCCTTGGGTCCAGCAGTAATACCCTTTGTTCACACTTTAGAGGGATTTTTTGGATCCTGTTATTTGGACCTTTAGCCAGACATTGTGGTGTCTACAAAACTTTTCACAGGCTGCTGACTTTGTGTGGGACAAGTGTGAATTGACTTCGATTTTCTCTGAGGGGTAACTTTATTCTCCACACAGTAACCTTTAGTGAATGTCAAAGGAAGCAGCCACAAGTCGTATTCATGTTGCTCACTAGACAATGAGACACTTGGTAGCTTTTATTCTTAGTGGCCCACCTTGGCTGCAGCAATGTGAACTTCGAATGCCAACAAGACACATTGCAAATTCAAGCAAAGTTGTGCTCCACAGTTGCTTCCTGCTCTGTACTTGCACTTTGCCCCAGGTGATTTGACAGTAAAGGATCAGTTGCTTTAATCTAGGTACATTCCTAAATGATACCTTAACAGGTGCAACTGCTGGAGTGAGAAGCAGAGGAAATATGCTACTGCTTTTCCTTTATAAATAGCCAGGTCATCCACTTTGTGGATGTCTGGCACGATCATTTCAAACTGATCTGTGGAACACCACTGAGCACTCTGAAGAGCACTCATTTTTTTCCTTTTTTGTTCTAGAAATTTGCCCATGCCATCTCCATGTGGGACACACTGAAGGTAATGTCAAAGTTTCATTTATCTGAAATATTTGGTGGTCGGGGTCTCAGCACACCAAGAAGTCCTTCTAATTTTCTTACCAGAAGAACTCTGGGGTCTGCAGCAAGTGGTTTGGTTTGGGTTTTTTGAGGTCATGTGTGTCCTGGAGGAGACTAGGACCCCGAACTACTGGTATAGCAGAGGGAATAATGCTGCTTTTGATGTAAGCGAGGATGCTGAAATCAGCAAGCCTAAATGGGACAGTGATGTGCCATGACATTGCGGTGCCTCTGTGACTTGTAAAAATGTCTGTGGGAAAGAAAGGTACTTAAAAATTACCTCACTAAAGGAATGTCTATACATATAAAAACCCTAAGAAATAGCGATTTGTAAAGTAAGCAGCATCTGCATTTTCCTTGAAACTATCTTTTTGTCTGTGCTTCTCTGGCAACTAAATATTTCCTGGTCTATAAATACCTCCGTGTTTACAACACAATTCTTAGGCAGTACCTTGTCCAAATATTCTGTGGTAAGACAAAATCCTTCAAGTGTGAAGGATTTTTTAATGGATATTGGTTCAATAAAGTTTCCCTTTCCACCATTGCCTGCCTCCCACCAACACATGTACAGATTAAGCAGGGGCTTGCTGCTTCTCCACTGTAATATGAATTTTGAATTGTTGATAAATACAAACAAGTTAACAGCTAACATCAAAGGTTTATCACATTAAAGTCAAAGGAAGGTGAGATTTTTAAGGGCTTGAGTAAAAACAAAGGTTGAGATTCTCAAATCTCTCTAATACAAGACTCAATAGGCTTAAATGAACAGAGGAACAAACATGTCCATTCTGCATGCTGACCACCACGCTACTGGGTTTCTTACTGTAAGTCAAAGGCTACATAAGGAATGAAAGAAGGCAAATCGGTTTGCCTGGAGAGTGAGAGATCATTAAGAAAAGGTGACTGTTGTGTTTGATGTAGTAAGAGGTGGAGCAAAAACTAACTATGACTTAATGGGCATAGCAGATTCTAAGACATATATGGCAATTATTAGTCATTCTACTAGAATCTGAAAGGGCATTAGTTCAAAGGACTACTTACAAAGGTTTAGGCAGGAGTAAGGAAGCTATTAAATCAACTCTGCTTCTCTGAATGTGTGATGGAGTTTTATTTCCTCTTTCCTGAAAACTTAGGATATTTCTTGAGAAGAATATGATGAAATTTTGCAAGAGTTGCAAGAAGGATAGTGTTTGTCTGCATTATTAGAGATTTTTTTTTCTCTCTAAAGAAGCCAAATTTACCTGCCGTTAATATGGCCAGATTAACAATAGGACACATGTACTACCTGCTTCTGTGAGATTTTGATAGTTTAAACAAAACCACACAAAATGTTTAATAGATATTTATGAAGTACATCATTCCTAATTTACTCTCCACTGTTGTGCTGTCTCTGAGCAACCATAGGAGGAATCATATGAATTTAGAGATGAAATNTGGCCAGATTAACAATAGGACACATGTACTACCTGCTTCTGTGAGATTTTGATAGTTTAAACAAAACCACACAAAATGTTTAATAGATATTTATGAAGTACATCATTCCTAATTTACTCTCCACTGTTGTGCTGTCTCTGAGCAACCATAGGAGGAATCATATGAATTTAGAGATGAAATCAAAAAAAGCTCAAACACTGAATTTAACCCATCATCACATATTGCTCATACTTACACTGAAAGCACAAAAGAGGAAAATTGTAATTGCATTTACAATTATACATGAGGTATAAAAAGTATAGATACCTTTCAGAAAAAAAACCCCAACAACCTACTTCAGTTTGAGTTCTGAATTTTTCATCTAGTTTCTGTGACTGAAAGGGTAACTAGGAATTATTTTTATCGTGAATCCTTCATGCTGCTTTTGTTAAGAATACCCAAGGACATCTTTTATTTCTGTCAATAGAATAAGTGCATGTTGGGTGGTAGTTTACTGTGCTTACTCTTACAAATTTTAAAAGGTATTTAAAGCCACATGCCATTCAAGAAATGATGTTCTATTGGAATAGAATAATCACAGGTGAACAAGTGTAAGCAGCTAATATCAACTGCCTTATCACAGACCATAAAGTAGTTATTTTGCTGTCTTTATTGTATGTGAGGTCGGTGAAATTCAGTGTAAATTGAAGGTGGAATGATATAAATCCTAAATATAAAACAATTACCATGAAGTAAAAAAATCTCACTTTTTTTCCACTTCTAAGTGTCTCACACATTACTATGGTATTTCATTTACCTGCTTAGACCTGCTTAGTGTTGTACTTTGTTTTCTCTACATCATTGCATTTTTTCCACCCACTCACTTCCACCCTCTGGCTTAAATTTGCAGAGATTTGTCTTGGTCATCATATTGTTGCCTGTTTTCCCAGTTTGTTGAACAAGATGAGGGATCTCAACCACTGTAAGAGAAATAATTTGATCTGTTCAATACCTGACATTATGTATTAGTTTATGTTACAGTTTTATCACTCTTATTTTTACTTAATATTATCTTCATTCACTGGTTTTAGTTGTTCAGAAATGATAGAATTTTACAATGTTTATTTGAGGGGTGGGGGTAAGATACAGAGGGTAGAATATTCTGAGTACTAAGTAGTTAAAATGATGACCTGGTACCATTTAAGTGTATGGGCTTCTAACCTGGAATTTCTTCCAGATTTTATATTCATTTTGTCCGACTGATGTAAACAGGGTTCTGTAATTATGTCCATGTGAGAGCACAAAACCTCAGAGACAAATGTATGCTATGCAAAATGGAGCATGCAGCTGAATGTAACGAAGCATACCATCTTCTGAGATATTGCATAGAAGGCTAGATGTCGGCCAGCTTACACTGTATATTGTCACCCTTCATATTATTATGAAATCAACTTTTTAATAATTTTGTTTTAATTTGTAGGGCAATAATAATGTTTTTATCATCACAGATTCTACCTCATAGCAATAGTTTACTATGAGCTATGTTATGTAGTTTTCTGGCTGATTTTGGTATTTTGAAGGTAATAAAATACTTTCTTTTTCTTGATTTCCTATTTTACATCTTAGGAGGATGTGTGACTCCACAATTCATTGATCTCATAACAGACTGCTATATTATTTCCAGTTAGGATGCTGAAATGTTCTATGCCGCACCTGGAGGGCAGCCATAGGGCTCACGAGAGTTGCAAGAATGTGTTACACTTCTTATAGGTGGGTAAAGGACACTATTGAGCTTTGCCTTGCTAATTTTGCACTGAGCACTACCACAGTTTTGTATGTGACAAAGGTAAAATGTCAGGTGTTGTTTGCATCATCTACCATCCCAACAGTCTGCTTTAGCAGGCTTTTCTCACCCCTTTACTATTATATAATTGTTGCTATGGTGAATTAGGAAAATGCTGGCTATTTACTTGATGCTGAATGAGGCATACTCTCATCTAAATGAGTAGGAATTTACCCACATATCTCCCAATAATGTGGAGGTCTAGAGACTCTTGTTTCCCATACTGGATGCTTTATAGTTTGCAGCAGTCTTTGAAACAGCTGTTGAGAGATCCTGTGCAATGTCATGCCAACCAAATGGATGGGTTTTTACTTAATGAGGAGAATAATTCAGAGACCTGCCTCTCTCCTGGAAAAGGAGTGAAAAATAGCTCATTTTGTATTTTCATGTTCATTAGGGTTCCATACAATTACTGATGAGATATGCACTAAAATTACAAATTAAGCAGGTAAACTGGCTGCAATTTGGTCTCTGTATGAGCTTACTTCTTTGCGATTTCTGTTGCCAAATCAGTAGTATAAAGCTACCATCCCCACCCCCCTACTAGCCTTTTTTCCAATTCCTGTGTAACAGTCTGGGAAGTACTAAGAGTTTCATGTCAATCATGTACTAATGAGGGCAGCATGCAAGCAGTGATTAAACACGAGGACTCTTTCACAATCTATGCATAAAAACAATACTTCCACGTGTGCTCCTCCATTATTCAGGAGAGCAGTTTAGTTATTTCTGTGGCTCTGTCCTTCAGTTACTGCTGATCACAGGACTCTGGATATATAGAGAAGGAAACAACAAGGTAGATGGAGGAGGATGAATGCTATGCCACTTTCTAAGAGAAGGAAATCGTGAAGAGAGGAAGTAGCTCAATATTATATTTTTGGTGAAGACCTGGGTAAAAGGGGCAAAATATTACTAGGACTATGGAGCCAATTTGTAACAAAATGAGGTTTGGGACTCTCTTGGAAATCTAGGCTAAGCAGAAAGGGCAGTTTTTTGTCCTTGATGTTTTTGAATTTTGAGCAATGTAGTGGTGGAAAGTTGCATTCAGTAGCTCAGTCCCAGACATGGTCCTCTACTAGAGTTCTTCTTGCACCTCTCCATGGAGGGACAATCACAGTAATCTTTTAATTTTTCAAGAGAAGAGATGACCTATAGTGTATGTATAGTTATATGTGTGTGTGTATGTATATGTGTATATATATATATATAAAACCTGTAGTGGTTATGATGTCTGTTATAAACTGTGTATTTCCAATGAGAACAGTGATAACCTTTGTTTAACAATGATGACCCATAATGTTTGAAAGGAAGCCACCAAGAAATAAAGTTAAAACAGAAGAGTAGATGGTGTCTGTTTCTGCACAAGTCAAGTGTATAAACTGTGAGTCTTAATTAACTCAGGCAACATGACTGTTGCACGTTAACAGGAGATGTAAGGAGCATCTGCCTGCCTTGTTCTAACTGACACAATGGATATCTTACATTGCAAAAGAGATGGTGCAGATGCTTTAAGTTACAGAGCTGAGTCTGCCATGCAGACAGATGTCACCCTTCAGGAAAAGGAAACTTCAGACATGGCTTTTCTTATAATTGAAAAGCATTGTCAGCTTGGCAGCTCCTTGTGTGTTTAAATGACAGATATTCATACTAGTTGAAAATGAGCCCTCCTCTGCAGACATTGGCAGTGTTTTGTTATTTCCCCCTTTCTCATTTCTGAAAGGCTAGTAGATCATTTCTGTTCATTAGACTTGATAGGAATTAAGCATGGAAAATCAATTTCCTCAGCCTCTTTTCATCTTCTAGGGGCTGTCCTAGGTATTCTGCCTTGAAACTCCTTGGTAATATCAGCTGCGGTATGTGAAAGGTAAAAGCAAAAAATCATATTTTACCCAAGGAATGGAAGGAATGGAAGCATCATCTTTTGGCCATTTCTCTTGCTAACATCTTGTTCTTTTGCCTATCTAGCATGTGGGAGCATTCATGGTAATCTAGGTAAAATGAATGTTAGAGTATCCTAAAAACATAAACTATTCAAATTGTGCTTCTCTCTAGTAAAATATAAGCTACAGAACAGTGTGCAGTTACAATCACCTGTCTTTCAAAGGCAATAAAGCTGAAGTTTTTTGGGGTTTTTTTGGCATCACCAAGCAAAAAAATACTTTTCCCCACTATCTCCACATTTGCTTACCTATCACATCATCAGGTTCCTTTTACAATTATTTATGGTTTTAGAAATAATGCTTTAGAGCTGTGGTCTGCTCAATAAGGATGCATTGCAAAACATTATATTGGTACTATGTATAAAACACACTTTTATGCCATTGTGTGAATTTTTTTCAGTTTTGAGTCCTATGCTATCTCAGGAGGCAGGGTCCTGCAGCATGTCTGTCTGATGAATGATGCTACATGGAAATACAAAATGAGACAAAGTGAGTTTTTTTTTCAGATGAAGTCGAATTGTTGTGGGTTTCAATTAACAGCATCGTTTACCTGCCCTGAAATGTGTAGATCTGAATTTCATGAAGCTGAATTTGAATCCTTACAGCATTTGAAAAGCTGAATTCTTTTACCTGCTGTCTAAACATTGAGGACAAAATCATATTGATTTGCTGTCTGTGTTGTTAGTCATCAGCAAGCAGTACAACAAAGAGATGAGGTCGGTCTCAATGATCTCAGGATCATTGTGTAAATTTAGTAAAAATATTGCAAAGTTAATCCTCTTGTTTTAGTGGTGTAATTTAATTACAACCATGATATTAAAGGCCTTTATTGCAGATCCTGAAGACTTGAAAGCCAATGTCTCCTTGCATGCCTATGTGTGCCCAGAAATTATCAAACTTACAAATATTGATTACATCATCCTAACTGTTTATTAGTGTCCCTTTTTATCAGGAATCCTTTTTCTTGGATTCTAGAGAAAGATACCTTTTTTTTTGCCTCATTATTTAGCAAATTTTGCACTAATTTAGACAAGATGTTGTACCTATGTTCTATTCCATTAAATTGGATAATATATGAAAAAATTGTAGATAGAAAAATGTGGTTTATTTTGTTTTTGAGAAATCAGGTGCAGTGAAAAATGTATGCATTACAGAAAGGTAGTTTTAAAAGCTAGACAGGGTTTGTCTCTAGTATTTTGCTGCATTGAAGGGGTCATGCTGTTGTCTGAAGGTATAGCTGCATCATTACCACTAAATAGAAAGTTGGAGCTGACCGTAGGTAAGTGCAGCTAGAGTCTGAGAATGGCAGGTCCTGAAATTAAAAAACACGAGAATCATCATACCTAAAGATAAGGCATTAGGTTTGCATTCTGTATATTTGTTTATAGAAAACACAATAAAATTGGCATTAGAAAGGTTATTTTTCTGTCTCTGAGTATATTTCTGAGAACAGGACAAAGACAGCAATATTGCTACAAGTTATAGCAATATGAATGTATGTATTGCCAACCTTGAGCTTCAAAAAGCACATACTAAGCATCCTAAAATGCTGACACTACTTCAAGTATTTTCAGTTTTTAAAAAATTCACACAGATTCTGTTCTTAACACACTTCCTTTCTACTGAAAGTTTTCACTTGACTGTGGGATCTGAGACTTTGGGGAAGATACCAAGACAAATTACAAATATTCTTTTGGGAACTCGTAGAGTTGTCTGTAATAAAACAGCAGTGACTGTAGCTAAATAGGTTGTCTTGGTTAGATATCTAATAAAATAGGTTGCTTTTCCTTTATTTTGACTTTAACAATTCCATTAGGTCAGAAGCTAACATAAGAAAAGGTATTATTGCAGAACTCTTAATTCTGAAAAGTTCCTGAAAAATGTGAAAACCATGTAGTATTACAAGGCAAAAATGTAAAAAGAGAAAGGATTAGGACTAGAAATACAATTTCTAGCCTCTGGAAAAGTGCATTTAGTTTGGAAAGAATGTCTGAGATAACACTGTTTTGATTTTTGACATTTAGAAATCACAGACTCTATTTGGCATCAGTCCTCAATTCCCACCTGCAGAACTCAATCAAAGGACTCTGCAAAGCACAGGAACTGTTTAATTTCTAATTCTTATTGAACAATGTTGAGATGGCTTTAAACTCCAGCCTTTGGAAACAGTTGTGACAGAAGGAATGGCAAAAAAAGAAGTTCTTGTTATATGAAAGTATCCAGCTGCCTACTTTCAGATTTTCAGTTTTTCAGGAGTTTTTGTTAAAGCCAAGGCAGATTGTTAGGAAGAATATTGACTACATATGTTGGTTTGTATGTATATTTGTTTGGTTTAACTAATTTGGTGTCATCATAGTTTTCTTGCGTAAATAATTGTTTCTAGGTATAATCCCAGTTTTCTGAGAGACAGTGGCAAGAAAAGCATTTCCTAGATAAAAATCCTCAAAAAGAGGATAAAAAGACTGGTATTGAGGCATTCCTATGTGAAAAAAACTTTCACTGAGGAACTGGTGTGCTACCTTTGTTTATCGTGCATATTGTCTTTGTTTATAAATAATGTAAAGGAATTCAAAGAGATTCTTCAGCTATAATAAATTTAATACATGTGACAGGATGTATGTAGCCTTTAGACTTAAAAAAATTATGAAAATTGTAATATCATTAGGACAGCAGGGGGGAGGGTAAAACCCTGTTTCCAGAAAGGTTCATATGAGTTTTACTTTTGGCTGTAGAAAATTCAAGATTTTTTTCAAGAATTTCTGAAAAATCTCAATGTTATTTCTTCATCCTCCCACACCCAATCAGTTCGTAATTGCTTAAAATGTGTAACAGAATTGTAGAATTATTGAGTTTGGAAAAGATCTCCAACGTCATTGAGTCCAGTCTTTGACTG
>VYZS01105369.1:5932-31903 GCA_013400695.1 Neodrepanis coruscans
TGCAGCCAGCATGGTTGACAGCAGCAAGGCTGCCACTGGTTCTGACCAACTGATTCTGTCTCTTTTTTAGTGCAGCTGTCTGGTTTAGCTTCATATTACCTTGGATGTGCTAAAGAAGGATCTCTAGAGGAAAGCACTTTGCGTTCAGTTCATGTCTGCCTTTGGGTCTTGGAGGGAAGTTCTGGGGCTACTTTTCAGAGTAGTCTTTATACAGCCTATTAAAATGAGGAAAATAAATGTATCATTGTAGGAGAAACAGAGAAGTCCAAGGCATCAGACTTCTCTGACATACTCTTCCCCTTCCTGAGGTTTCTATGTCTATTCAACAAGTCATGTACATTTTCCTTCTCTCTAGGACCTAGAGAGACTTCCAGTGTTGGGTGGCTAGAAAGCAAAAATGAAACTTCCTATCTCAGGAAGTTGCATTGCTCTGTTTCAGTGACATTTCCAGTATATTATGCCCAGATCCTGGTATTTCCTGACTTGGAATTGAATACATTTTTTTCCAAAGCATGAGAAAAATCAGCTTCACACCTATCTAAGCTTTGAAGAGAAAGGAAAGATGATCTGGACTTAACGGTCTTGGAATGAAAGGATGTACATGCTTTGAACTGGTTATAGGCCCTCTGTTCCCAAGGTTTGTCTTTCACACATGCCATGTCTGCCATTCAATGCACTTATCTGCATGCAGGGATGACAACAGCACAGTTTCCTTTAATTCACGGACTGAGGGTGATTCACTGTGTCCAACAGGGCAGACCTCTTGTCTTTCCATAAGCAGCTTTTTTAAACTTGTACATATTTCTGATGATGTAGAAGATTTATTTTTAATCTGGGAAAGTCTATAGCAATGTTTTGAATTCCTAAGTAGCTGACTGATAATCTATCTGAGGAACACTGAAAGCAATTTACAGCCTTAGATGGAGATTTTTATTTACTTACACATATTTCTAGGGTAAAAATTTTACAGTTTGTTACCAAATATGTGAGCTACTCACCTTTCATCTCCCCTGTATTTGGCCAAGGAGGGTGAACATTCACCTTCCCTTCACTAATGATACAGATGCAAAAAGTACAGATCTTTTGTGGACTATCTTCACAGCAGTTAATAACCATGCTGGGACAGTAGATCATCTTGCTAGAGACACACAGATTGCAGCAGACAGCAGGAGAAATGGCTCATTAATCACTTCACTGTGCTCTTAAGTTGAAAACCTGTACAAACATCGGAAAGTTTCAATCTGAATGACACATACTGAGGTCTCCTACTGCTGGGCCTGAAATACCTTTGATGTTTCTCCAATTTTATGCTGTAGTCTCCAAACCCAGTGTTTGTTTCCAGCCCAAGGGCACATCTACTTTAGTTTGACTCTTGCCAGATGAAAATTATTACAGAACTTAGTCAGTGTATTACTTAGCTGATTGCATTTCTGAAGTTTAAACCAAATTAAATAGTCAGCTCATCATACTATACAGTTACACTGCCTAAAGAGAAGGATTTAATCTGCTTACAGCTGCGGAAGGACAACCTCAAAGCAAGTAAAAAAAACCCCCCAAAAAAAACCCCAAAACAATGAACCCCCTAGAACATTTTAAACTACAAACTTAGATCAAAAAGGAGGCTGAGGGCTTCTACATGAGCTGCTGAGATCTGCTAGTATGAAACTGCTGCAGAGGGGAAACTTCTCCATGACAGCGGAACCCAGTCTTGTGCTGCTGGGTTTCCTATGGGAACCAGTTCAGCTTCCAAAGCTGGTGGAAAGTTGACAGGCTTTTTTGGATTAGTGTACTTGTTGGCTCATAAGGAAAACCCCAGAAGGAGCAGCAGGAGTGTTTGGTGAGAGCCAGGCTTGAAAGGGGGTGTTCTGATTCCTGTCATCAGTAGTAAGTGAAGAAGCTCTTAGAATCACAGAATGGTTTGAGTTGGAAGGGATCTTAAAGATCAAGTCTCAACTCCACTGCCATAAGCAGGGACACTTTCCTCTAGGACCAGACTGCTCAAAGCCCCATCCAACCTGGTCTTGAACACTTTCAGGGATGGGACATCCACAGCTTCTCTGGACAACATGTTCCAGTTCTTCACCACCCTCACAGTAAAGAATTTCTTCCTAATATCTGATCTAAACCTCTCCTCTTTCAGTTTGAGGCAAATCCCCTTTGACCTCTCACTGTATGCTCTTGTAAGAAGTTCTTCTCTAGATTTCTTATTGCCTTCTTTAGGTACTGGAAAGTTAAGACAAGGTCTCTCCAGAGCCTTCCCCAGGCTGAACAACCCCAAATCCAAGAGAATTTCAGCCTTTCTTCATAGCAGGCATTCTCCATCCCTCTGACTCTAGCAGGTCCACATCCTTCTTGTGTTGGAGGTGCCAGAGCTGAACACGGTACTCCTGGTGGTGTCTCACAAGAGCAGAGTGGAAGTGGAGAATCACCTCCCTCGACCTCCTGGTAACACTATCTGGTTGCTCTTCCACAAAAGTGTTTCGCTATGGAGGAGTGATTCACTGGGGAAGGAGGGGAGTGAAACTACTAGGACTCCATCTCTCTCCCTCACCAATACCTCTTGTTATGGCACCCATGATTTTGGTTTCAGGATATGAAGACCCCATTTCACTGTTGCTAGTAGCACCATATAATGGAGCTGCCAGGGTAGTGGCTTATTTCCCTCCAGTCTTAAAGTTGTTTTAGGCTGTTTCCCTAGAAAGTCCAAATGCCACACCAAGAGAGCTGGGTACTGGTGGTTTGCAAATGAGCTTGGGTTCAGGGACAGTAAGTACCGTAATAAAATACATGTTTATAATTAGCAAACAGTGAAAAGGGGAAGTTCACTGCAATAAATATGAATTAGAAATGAGGAATTGTGGGCAAGCAATGAGGGAAACAAAGATCCTAAGGGGGAAAAAATGGAATACAGGGCAAGTAAGAGTGCTCAGTTAAATGCAGATCAGAAGGAGCCTGTTGTTTTTCCAGGATGAGCTGAAAGTGCAGCTTATCTGCAGTAGAACAGGGTGGGCAGCAGTGTGTCAGAACCCCAAGGTGAGCTGCCCCTGCCACAGGAAAGCCACTGAGAAAAGCTGCAGCTCTTGCTGGGTGTCTTCAAACCACCAGGAGTGGATAATTTGCACTCAGGAATTTTCAGCTAAGAGAGAGATCTATGAACTACTAATATAGTGGGGGGTATTAGTAAGCCTTGATGCTCAGGAAAGCTCTGGGGGACTGGGAAGCAGCCACAGAAACAGGATGACCTAATTTCAGTCCCACTGGCTTGCTTTCAGTGCCAACAGAATGACAGAAGACTTGATATGAGACAAGAGCTAAAAAAGAAGCAATAAAATAACATCATGGCTAATTAAATAGTGCAAACTGATAGGAAATGGCATAGAAAATGGACTTTGTTGAGCTAAGCATGTTTTCAAGCTCAGCTGAGAAATGTAGAATTTGCAATAATGCTTGGGCTACTGGAGAGGTGTCTTTAGTGTCCAAAGATCCAACAATTGCCTATTAAACCAGAGCAATAGACATTCAGTGCATTCAGAATTTAACAATATTAATCTCAAGCAGCAAACCATTAAAGATACTTATAGTGGACAGTTCAGCCTGAAACAGGTTCTGATATGTGCATTAATATATTTATTAATAGTTGGGCAACATGCATGAAGGTAGCTGTGCTATGTCCTTTGCAGCCTATAGTGCAAATAGGAAGGATAGACAGTGGGTCTGCAGCCTGTTGTGCCAAGCAGCTCACCCCGGATTAGGCCCTGATAAACCTGGGGCACTTGTATATGGGAAGAAAACAACTACAGTTGAGGGTTACAAAACAGATAAGCCAATGTTACCTTTTATTAACTTCTTTTAGGATAATTAAACGAAACCAGACTCCAAGCAGTTTCAACCCTTCATGTGTTTAATTGTCATGCTATTGATCACATTGTCTGGTGCAGTGCAAGTCAAACCTGAGGATGTATCACAAAGAGAAGTTTGTTTTCAGTGCTGTGTCTGGGTGGCCGTGTGATGCCAGCTCTTCTGCAGGTGTACCATGGAGACATGAGCAGTACGGATGTTTCTCTCTGGGGACCCTTTTCCTACGCCCAACCACTCTCTGGGTGAAGAACCTTTTTCTAAACCTGCCCAGACACAACTTCAGGCCATTCCCTTGGGTCCTATCACTTGTCACCACAAAGAAGAGGTCACTGTCTGCCTTGCTCTTCCCCTCACAAGGAAGTTGTAGACTGCAATGAGGTCTCCCCTCAGTCTACTCTTCTCCAGGCTCAACAGACCAAGTGACCTCAGTCACTCCTCATATGGCTTCCTCTCAAGGCCCTTCACCATCTTCGTTGCCCTCCTGTGGACACTCTCTAATAGCTTAATATCTTTCTTATATTTTGGTGCTCAAAACTGCCACAATATTCAAGGTGAGGTCACACCAGTGCAGAGCAGAGTGGGACAATCCCCCACCTTGACCAGCTGGCGATGCTTTGCCTGATGGCCCCCAGGACACAGTTGGCCCTCCTGGCTGCCACTGCTGACTCATATTCAATTTGCCATTGACCAGGACCCCCAAGTCTCTTTCCACGAAACTGCTTTCCAGCACCTCATTCCTTAGGCTTACTTCTTGTTAATCCAATCTTTAACTGATGTTTTCAAGTCTATGAAAACAGATAGCTCTCTGGAAAATAATCATAAGGGCATCCGATTCTTTAAGGCAACAGAAGGATGAAGGATAGGATATACAGATATTTTTACTGCAGAGTGTGTTATATGCCTGTGGTATCATCAAACTCTTTGAGGAACAGTAAACTAATTCATTAAACAGTCATATTGTTGTTCACTCTGTTATCAGCTCATCTGTGAAAAGGAGCAGCTTGAGGATTTTTCTCTAAAACTTGGATTATGCTTAAGATGGTACTTGACTGCCTTCAACCAACTGATTTAAGTTCTCTTCTCATGAAAAGTATGATGGAGGAGCTGATTTATTTAGCCAAAGAATTCATCATTGCATTAATAGAGGAAGAGGCTGAATTAGTGTTACTTAGAGATCTATGAATGTTCCTGGAGAAATTTTATTACTTTAACTCAAAAAGCTGACTCTGGGTCTTGGCTTTTTTTCCTTTGCTCTGTAACACTTCCCACTTGATTGCTCTGTGGTGAATAATATCTCCGTTTTTCTTCTTTTCTTAAATAAATTTAATTATGTTTTTTTCCGTGCAGGAAATGGAATCAAATTATAGATATCAGTCATTAATCCTTTTATAACTCTGGTATTATTAGCAAGACAATGTCCTGCTGGTGAAGAAACCAGTGTGCTTGGCCCTGGACAGTCAGTAGAAGATGGAATTACTTGATCAAATTACTCAGCTTCTCAAAGAAATAATTTTTAGATGATGTTGATGATTATCCATTCATTACCTTGATCTGACCAGGTTGTTCCTATCCATGGAAAATCACAGTGATGGAGGACAGGGAAAGGAGGATATGGCTGATGCTGAACAGGGGGATGCCACCAAGGCCACCAAGGCTGTGGTTTGGGATAACCTGTCAAAATAAGTACTTGGTAATCTCGTACATATCTTGGATTCTTCTATAGGGCTTAAAACATGTCATCACATACATCCTGCATTATATATGAATAGCTGACTGGACATAGTATATCTGTGTAATGTTACACAGTGTTATCCACCCGCCTAAGAGCTGTCGGCTCCACCAGATGGGAAACGTCTGCTCCTGCACAGCCCATCTGCAGTGTGTGTCTTCCTCCTGTCAGAGACCCCAGCTGCTGCCAAACTGTGTGGCCTCCACCCCAGCAGAGGAGCTGGCTCTGCTGCAGAAGGAAAAAAACTCTGACCACTGTAGTCACTGGTAGCTGGCAAAGATGGTTCCTGACTTCCTCCTTGCGGGGGCTTGGCTGAGGCCTTCTGAGAAGCTGCTGATTGTGCTTTTATGCAGCTGTGGTAGTAGAACTGGGGAGAGCTATGGTCCACCAGCAGGGTGAATTGGTAGCAGGATGGATGCAACAACACCAGTCTGTGTGCAGTGCTGGATGAGCAGTGACAGTCCTCTCCAACCCCTGGGCAGTCAGGATTGAGGCCTCCTGCCCCCAGCAGCTGCACTGGCACTTGGGCAGGTGCTGACCATTTCACCTCAGGCACTTTGCAACCTGTATGCCACTGCCTCAGCCAACGGGGAGGTAGTGGGCTCTGTGCTCAGGTTTGAAGGACACAGACTCTCAGGAAACCACTGGCCAAGGATTGAGCCTACTGTCTCTAAAAGTGCATTTAGGGTGAAGCAAAGCAGGGTGCCCTTGTCTTGTGGAGATGGACTCTGGGCAACAAATACGGGCATAGTCCAAGCCCCTTTCCTCATCTGTCTTCAGCCGACATAGTCAAAAAACACCAAATAAAGATCTCCTCTGTCTTTACTCCTTGTGAAGAGCTTCTAGCAAGTCCACAAAGTGTACGTGCAGGACTAGGGCTGCCCAAACTACCTGCAGAGCTGGTGCCCTCAGCCATGCAAACTGACCCGAGCTCCCATATGTGCTCAGGCACAATGCGTTGCCAGTACCCCCTTCCTGAGCAGGGGGCTTTTCCTTAGTAGTCTCCAGCCCTGGGGAACTGACCTAGTCTGACCCCAGTTCTCTGTTTATCTCAAGTTTTATAGCTTTAGAAAAATTTCTGTCTGATCATCTAGATCTACTTATACTCCACTGCTGTGTAGTAATTCCACCAGAACTAAGCAATATTTCATTCAGGGTGTAAATTTGCTGTCTGAGTTCAGAAGCTCTTCACCATTGTAGCAGCAGATCTCTCAAAATCTCTCTCAAATACTTATCTATTGCATCAAGTCCAGAAAATTACAATCTGGACTTTTTTTTTTGAACTAGAGAACTGTGAAAACCACTGACTTTTTCGGAGCCTCTTCTCAACATGGGGCTAAACTCTCTATTCATGTCCTCGGGAGGTCTGGAAAGTCTGAATGATGGTGATGATGAAAAAAAGTTAAGGCTTTGTGAGGAAAGACATGCAGGGAAAACAATTAAAGGTAGTTCTCTAGATCTGCTAAAAAAAAGGGAGGGACTGGTGCCCTGGGGCATTCCAGAGCCAGCTCCTGGATGGTTGTTCCACCTCTGACTGGCTATATACTTTGGTATCTCACCTCAGCCTCTGCTGGACAAATGTCTATTGTACTGGGTTAAGAAGGATCTTGCCTTTAATAGGAGAAATAAAAATTGATAGTCTGGGACTGGTACCCTTGACAGGAAGATTGAACAAAACATAGGTCATGGTAGCTTGAGCTTTAGAGTTTATGAGATTCAGAAAACCCCACAAAAGACCTAGAATGACTTATGGCATGTGGTAGTCTCATGTCTCCCTGACTACACAATTCTCCACATCCCTCTGAACTGCTTTACTGGGGCTGCTGATAGACAAGGTAGACATCAGGCTTCAAACAACATGGCAATTTCCTTGTGCCTTCTGCTAACTGTTTTCCACAACCCTCCCTGGCTGTCAGCCTTGGCAAGGACAGGCTAGACAGCCTGCAAGGGCAGAGCACCCATTCCCTGGCTGCTGGTCCTCCCCATGCCTCTACCATCGCAGCTCCTCCTTGAGCTGGTATGGATGAAGTCTGAACTTAGGCAGTTTCCTGCCTAAACGCTAAAAGTCTTTTTCTACCACCAGCTCTGACACCTCTTGTCAGCAGCAATTTCAAGTTCGCTAGGTAACAGCAATTAAAAAAACCCCATGTCTGAACTGCAGCTCTGTTTCATATGTTCATATGTTTCATATGGTCTAGTGCACAAGTCCCTGCGGATGGACCTGTGGCTGGATGAGGGCAACGTGCGCCCGTGGGATGGATGCATGGATGCTGCTCCCACAGCCTCCCTGCTGGAAGGCAGGCAGCCACATAACCCTGTGCTGCCTGAGCTCTGGCCACGACTGAGCTGCCAACTAGTTCCTCACTCTCCCACAGTTGAAAGAAGGGCAAGGAAACCACTGAGGATCTTTGTGATCTGTGCCTGAAAACTTTTTCCGTATCTGACATTGCTTCCTAATATAATTTGACTGGTTGATACTGGCTAGTGTGCATGGAATCAAGAGCATTTTTAAATGGGTGTTGAAAACTCTTTTGTGGAGAATTTCCAGCCTGCTTATTGCTCCAGGTGGGAGAAGCCTGGAGGAAAGCCACATGCATGCAAACAGTCTAGACATGTTTGATTTCTTTTTGGAATTAAAGAACAGAAGTCCCATAATGCCCTTTTTTTTTAGTATTCATACAAGTAGCCAATATAAACAATTCTCTCACTGCCCTGAAATTTGTAGTTGCTCACAGGATGAAGCAGTGACCTACTGAACCTCTGGGAAGAGTAATATTAGCCTCCGTCTGGTCTGCTGCCTTCTTGGCTTGGTCTGCAGCCCAGTCGCTCCAAGGACCAGCGCAGGCGCTCTGGAGTGATGTGTCCCCAGAGTCTTTGTGGGGCTGCTGCTCCCATAAAAGGAGAGGAGATGCACGATGGGGCTGCTGAACACAATGACTGCTGTACTTAGGCACAAAAAACAAACTGGCTGCTTCTCAGATACAGCAGGTTGCCCAGGTTTGCTTCAATCCACCTGGAGGGCTAAGCTTCTGAGGACTTATCCTGGGATATGTGACTGGCATTAGATCACATGTCTTGAACAAAGAGAACATTTTTTCCATCACACCCGAGAGCTGCTGCTCAAGACGGATTTTGAAGTGGCTACAGACATGAGTTCATGACAGCAAACCTCCAGGCTGACTCGGTGGCAGATGACTGCTACTTAAGCTGAGGTGAATTCTGAGGCCAACAGCACCCTTGCTGCAGACTAGCTTTCGTGCACAAGTGATAAAATTTCTTGTCACAAAATTAAATATTAGGATAAGTGTCAAGGAAGCCAGATAATTATTGCACTTGCAATCAAGTGAGGATGAGGCTGCTGGTTCTTCTCACACTAGTGATGCTGCTGCTTCTTTGGGATTTCCTAAGCCTGGCCACAATAGTGCTGCCTAGAGTTCTGCTGCTGTTTCTGTTCCAGCTTGTTTTATATGACAGGATTTTTCTTTCCTGGGTTTTCTGTACCTTTAAATTTGATTCTGCCTGCACATTCATGGTTGGAATTGCATTGGAATTGCACCCAACAAAACAAAATATGGACCAGCTGCCCATATAGCCTGCTTGGTTTCAAGTGCAGTGGAGGGGGTGACAGTTACTCAGGTTGGACTCCTGAGCATGGAAATGGTTCAAAAAGGGTGAAAATCATATTGAAAATATGTGTACCCAGGAGTGAGTCTCCCTGACAGCACAAACAGCCAAGAATGGAGTGTACATATTTTGGTAGGATGAGTGTGGGGAATGTAAGAAATTCTTAAATGTGATGAAGGGATTTTTGCCTTTCAGCAAAGCTCTTGTCCTTGACATTTAGGACTTCAAGATAAAGAAATGGCATTTGGATCTAATCAGGACTTCGAGAAGCAGCCAGGCTGATAACATGGTTCAAGGCTTCAAGCCCTCTGGATTAATTTTGGTTTAATCCCTGTGCAGTTAATTTTACTTCCGAAAGTTGTTATGCAGGTTTTTGTTGCAGGCTTAGTTCTTCTTCACATCCCACCTCAGGCATGCATGGTGCTGGTGGGTAGCCTTTCAGAGGTGCTGCATCCCACCACAAGCTGCTGGGTTGGTTGACTCCTCTGTGCTCCATGGGCTTACAAAGGCAACTTGGGGTTCCCTGGCCCAAAGGTGCAACCCCAAAATAAGCAGTTGCTGCAGTTATCATGGCTGAAAATTTCTCAAATATCTCTCTCTGCACTTCGCTTCCTGCCTTGCTCTGGCAAAGCTCCCCGTTTCCATGGCAATGATTTATTCCTCTAAATAGTTCCTATTCAAGAACAATATCATGGGTCCTCTCCTGTTGTTGGTTTAATTAAAAATAACCTGCTCTTCTCCTGGCATCAGTCTTTGCTGAAGCTGTTGGAATTGGACACTAATCTCCAACCTCTCTGATCCACCCTTGCTCCTACCCAGAGACGGCCCTTCTGCCTCCCTGACACTAAGTGTAACCCTCAAGGACTGTTCTACTATTCAAGGACTGTCCTACTGGGAAACGTCTCACAAGTGGAGCTAGAAAGAAAACACAGAGAGAAAGAAAAGAGAGACCAGCTGAGCTCTTGCAGGACAGCACTGCACAGCCTGACATCTGTCCAGCTGTGGAAGAGTCGTCTGACACCTCTGCAGCTCTGCTCTGGAGCTTTCCTTGCTATGAGCAAGGAGGTTTGTAACAAATAGAGAACAGCATAGCCTGTGATAAAATGGTCTATAGTGCTGTATTGCTTCTCTCTTCATCACAGTCCAGACATTCAAATGCTGACAAAGAGGGAGCCTTTAGCCTACTCCCCAGTTCTTGACTTCCAAAACAGGATTTTTTCCCTATAAGTGGTATAAGGACTTCAAACCTCAAAACCAGAAGCCAAAAAGAAAGAAAATTAAAAGGCTGAACTACATATTCGATAAATTTTAAAGTGTCCATTTTATTGCATAAAAGTCTGAACAGGCAGCCTGGTCACCGTAAACAGGGGCCATTCAGCGTTTCTTGGGACATTTTCTTCTTGCTTTGTGTGAAAAGAGAGACAGAGCATCTGGTTTCTCTGCTTCATTTTAAATGCCAATGCTTATTTTGTAAATACATTTACATTCCAATTTGCTTCACATGTAGAAAAAAAGAAATGAGGTTCTTCTAGATAGAAGCACATTAACATGCTTGGTTTTCAGGCAGTAGCAGATGTACTCAAGACCCTGGAGTTCAACCATCAGCAAGGAGAGCAGACTTTGGAGAAGTGAATTCCTATGAAAGCAGTTCCTGAACCACTGCAGAAATTTTCTGACTTGCTCCATTAACTGCAGCCAGAACTGGCTTATGGTGGGAGAGGGACAAAAATCCATTTACAAAAAATAAAAGTATATTTGTGTGCTCTGGCACACAAAACACCATTCCAGGAATGCCAGGTTGCTGGCTAATCCAGAAGGGCAGGTACTAGGTATGTTTCTTTCTGCAATACTCAAACTGCAAAATACTTTAAAGTAGTTGCAGCACCTTTCAAACAAGTAGTAGAACTCACCCTTATAAGGTGGGAAAGCTCCGTCTTCTGCTGTTATAAGATAGGAATGTGAGCTCAGCAAGGATTGCTTCAAGTGAGCCCTTTATCTGAGAGATTGGTGATAAAACTCAAGAAGTTCATGTGACAGAAAAAGAATTTCTCCCTTATCTAGAGGAAGCCGGAGACGTGCAAGTCAGAGGTACAACATGCAGGATGAGTTATGAGGAGGAAATGATGTAAAAGGGCCAGACAGTTTGGAAACCTGCCTGCTTCCTTGTGTCCTACTGCGTGCTTTGGAAGATTATATTGACATCAATAAAACATCAGTTTCAGAAATTACTGATTAGAAGCTTGAATCTGTCAACTGTAGGACAAAGTGACAACATTCAAAATCCTTAGGACCTGCAAAGCGTGCCACCCCTATTTTTGACCTCTCTTTGACATTGAATTGAGAAAAAATGAGGGAGGATTTTGAGATAAGCCTTTCAATCTATCAGTTATTTGTCATTTTCCTCATGCAATTTTTCCTGAAAGTAGCAACCTTTATGCCTCTTAAAATATAGTGGGGGAAAGATGCTATGTTATCAAAATAGTTCATTTGCCTCTTACCAGACACCCGCAAAGTTTGTCTGGAAGAGATTTTCAGTCATTTAAACCTTTGTTTTAAGATGGTTTGTTTTCTAAGTAAAGAGGAAAATGTTACTTCTTGGCATGCAATATAGGTATGCCAAGTGTTAAATTCAAACTATTTCCTCCACATCCTTTTCAAAGCCTGGCTAGAAACATCTTGTACAGTTGCAATCCTGTGTGGTCCTCAGCTTTTCTTGACATGTCTCTTTAGACAGTGTCTCTCTGCATGATCCCTAGTGAATTTTGCCATCAAAACACTCTTGCTTCCATCCTTCATGTTACTGCTTCTCCATATTTCATATTTTGCCTCTTTATAGTCTCTCCTTCTCCACATTTCCTTTTGCCTGGTCTCAGTGCTTGACCAAAATGATGCCTACTCCACCCAGCACTGTGTGATGGAAAGCCAGACACCACATTGTCCCTTGCCTGGTCCACAGACTCCAGCAAATGCAGGCACAGGATTCCTGGTGAAACCAGAGGGCTGTGAAAGAAGTGTGATATGCTCAACCAGTTCACAGGAATTATGTACCCAACATACTCTGTTTAGCCAGGAAATCTACAAAGCAAAACCCAGGTACCATGAGAAGATGTCACCAGCAGTATTGTAGTTGTGCTGCTGTGAAGCCATGCTATGGCATATATGGTCCTTCAGACATGTGTTTTGTCATAAAACCTTGTCCTTCATGAGGGACACAGAGCATGTTTCTTAAAGAATAGCCCTGGATTATTTTTATTAAAGACAATGTGGCCACTAGAACTAGCATAATGGGGCTCAGTGTGACTTGCTTTTTTCTGGAACAATGGCCATAGTTCTGGTGGAGCTGAGGACAGTTTGGGCTCTTACCAATTGCTATTTTCATATAAACAAGGAGAAAAAGCCAAACAGAACCCGATTCCTTAACTGGACAGAGCTGCAGTGGTTTTTGCATTGCTAGTGTGACTAAAATGTGGTAAAAACACATCCAATCTCTCAAGCCAGCAGATAGGATGAAAAAGAGAGTGTTAGTGGAATCCTGCTTTTTTTAGCCTGAGAAGCCTGAATAAAAATGGCCCTGCTCTGAGCCCACAGTTAGACCATCTGTCCTCCTGGGGTGCCTTCCAACCTGAATTTCGTGATGATACTCAGGAATGACCAACTTCTACTGGTCTGCACAAAAATTTGTCCTGAACTTTAACAGACAGTACACCAGAATGAGATTCAAGATCCTAACGCCATTTGGAATTATAAGCCCAGGACTTGATGTGGTTTTCTGGTTTTGTTTTTAAGCAAACTCAGGGTATCCACTGGTATGGAGCTCCTCACCAGCCATCCCTCTGGCCTAGCAGTTTAGCCTCCCACCTGGCAGTGCCTGTACATGTTCCTCCCTGAGAGCAACACCACAGAGTGGTAACTCTTTCCAAGACTCCCTATTGGACCTGAATTTTTTTCAGTGGGGCTAAGTGTGGAGCGAATGTTTGCTCCAAGGAGATTGCTACTTCTGCTGAACCAGACTGAAGAACAGAGGTGGGTTTTTTCAACTGTTTACACACATCTCTAATTTGTCCCACCAATGCTCTGGCAGAGCTGAGGTATATTGATGTTTAAGAAACTCTTGGAGCTGGTTTCTTCTCTCAGGGTGTTTTAGATGTATGCAATATGCTATGACTATGCTCCTAGAAACCTGTTGGATGGGCTGGATTTTGAAAATATGAATGCTAAGTTGCAGATAAATGAACAAATCAGATAAGCAGGTACAAAAGAAAATACTGCTGTAAATCCAAGGTGTGTCTCTATTTGTGAATCAGTCCTGTTCAAGGTAATAGTAGTTTTGGTACTGGTCATACACAATTTGGACTGGGTCCAGGCCCTATTTCTTTCTCTTTTTTTAAATTGTTCTTGCCAGAATTACCACTATTGTTGTGTGTAGGATTTTTTTCTCTCATGAAAGTTTTCATTACTTGATTGCAAAAGCTATGATGCAAATAGGAGTCACTCCCAGAGAATGCCCAAGGGCTGGAGAGCAACTGCCCTGGGATGGGCTATGCTGCAAAATAATAAGGCCAGAGGACTCATTCCAAACCACCTGGCATTGATGAAGATGGTGTGCCATTGCTGTGCTGCAAAAAAGTGACGGAGTCATCAGCCTTGGTCATGCCCCAGAAGAATCTGCACAGTTGTGCTGGGACTCACACCTCTTCTGTAGTGGTCATACAGGAGGGGTTGAGCTTTTTCTCCCTAGAACTATTTGAAAGTTCTGGGCAAAGTAGGGCCCTGGAGGGGAAACTCAGAAATTCCATGGTGCTGACAAAATTCCAGAGACCACAAACCACAAAAACACGGAGAAAAGTGGGAGCCTTGTGCCCTACACTTTGTTTTTCATGTGTAGGGATCTTGGGTGCCAGCCACAAAGAGACCAGATGTCTGCAGACAACCCCGTGATATTTACATTTATTTTTAGCAAAAGCAATGTAATTTGTGGCTAATGTGATGGTTTAAGAAATGAAAATAGGAAAGGATGAAGTTATTTATGTCTCACGCAACCTGTTCCCATAGCTCTACAGCCCCAGCCTAAGCCCCTGGACAGAGAGGATGTGCATGTAGACACCACAATGCTGTGAGCTGTCCTCAGCTCTACTATTAGTAGACACTATTTGAGCATGTTAAAAAGTGGTATTCCAGTAACCCTAAGCTCATATATTCTCTGCATTTCTCCCATTCAAGTCAAGCTATGGTCCTAAATTGAACTCAGCACAAGGGAAACCTGGGTAAATTTTAAAATCTAAAACAGAGCCTTGCTTGAGCCAAGTGATGAAGTATTTATATTTATTTTCTATAATATCAAATATGTAATTTTTGCATTGTTTGTCATTCAAATAATGACAGTTTAGGATCCAGGGAGATGGAGGAGGATGTTTGGTCATTTTTTTTTGCCCTAGTGGAAAATCATCCCTGAATAAAGAGCCTGGAAACATGATTAATTCAAAGCTGTATGTTCCAGAAATTATGAGTATGTGGAACAGAGTCTATACACAGAGTTGTGATGAAAATTACTTCCCAGTTTTGTCTGCTAAGAATCACAGGACACTCCAAAAAAGGTACTGTCAGGTCAGGACAGAACTTCTCAGCAAACACCCTTATCAACCAAGTTTGTGTAATGCTGGGGCTGAATTTGGCACTGCCTCAGCAGAGGTTTGCAAAAGTGTAATTTGCATGTAAGTTCCCTTGTGTTCTTAGTCAAATACTCATGCATTTTTGTTTTCCATTATTCTTCAGAGTACAAGATCCTTGATGTACCCAAGGTGCACTTAGGTATGCCTGGATCTGAAAGAAACAGAGGGATTCAAATATGTTTCATGAGCTGTAAGTGGAGGTCTATCAGCAGAGAACTAGAATTGTTTCCCTGAGAGCATTTTTTTGTCCCTGAGATGGCAGTGACCATTAGGACTGTGTGTATCAGTATTTGTAATTATTTTAGAAGAAAATAACATATTTCGCTGTATTTCACAAACAAATATTGTCAATTCGTTTTACTCAATTGGCAGCTCTCTTAATTTTTCACATTTTCCCCTTCAGAAGCTACCTACTTACTATTCGAAAAGGAACAAACCAGCTTTATAAACAGACAAGTAGACTATGCTGCAAGGGTTTTTCTTTTATGTGGGTTTTGCTATAGAGGGAGATTATAATCTAGGGCTCTTCCCCATGAGGTATCCTGAGAATCGTCTAAGTTCACCTACGAAAGTGGAGGACATGGAATAGGACCTCATAAGAAATAGTCAGGATATTTCATAAAATCTCAGTATCTTGGTATTTCCAATTCCTCTCTGCTAGACTACAGTGCTGTGAACAGTGTGGCCCAGGGATGCTGGACACCAGAGGGGTGTTCAGAAGAAAAGGACGGTGCCACAAACTCAACCCCAGAGCTTCTGAATCTTACAGTAAGACCAAGTCACTTTCTTTTTCTTCCCAGGCTTCCATTTTCATCATTACTTTTCAAAGTTCTGACTGATGCAGTACATGAAAATTTTTTTTTTAGCTCAACCTTACAAGAGAGAGTAAAGAGCACTTGTGGCTCTTCACCACAACAGTACAAGGAAGCTTTTTGAGGCTCATCCTTCATTAGCTCAGCTTCTCCAGCCATAAAAATTTGGGTACAATATACATAACCTGCATAATGATGGCTGGAAGAGAAAGATCTTTGATGCTTTTTTCTGCCCCAGGGTCTGTGCGCTGCCGTCAACTATGGGAATCTTTCTGCTGGCCCCAACTATAACTCTATTTCCAAGTACCTGCAACGTTGGATATCACAGAAATTACTGCAGTAAAAATACCCTGTGGGATGAAGTAATTTTTTAAAGAAAATGTTAGAGATTAAGTGATTGAGAGAAAGAGTCCAGTACATTGACCTTGTGGCTTGTTGACATCATCTCTCTTTTCCTTGGATGGGTATGTTCTCACTTCTTGTCCGATGACTTTGAAGGTCAGCTTCTCAGAGCTGTGGGTATAAGCAAGATATACCAGGCTGAATAACACCAAAATGCTAAGATGAAGGAGGCGATCACAGCAACAAGCACCTTGGCTGGAGAAATGGTCTTGACTGCGTAGAAAAATGTTGGATACCCAACAGCCATAGGGCCACCTCTGCAGGTGGGACTGGCTCTGTTCTTCCAAACGACAGCCAGCTGCCATGTCTCTTTGGAAAGTATGACTGCCATGAGACAGCACATTGCTTTGGGGAGATGACACTTCAGCCTTTAGCGTTTCTCTGGCAATTTTCATGGAAGTGGATTCCAGCTCTTCCCTGCAGACTGAAGAAAAGTATGTGTTTGCCATTCAACATGTTTCAAGCCAAGGCTTGGACAAATGAGATAGGGCCAATGATTCAGTGACAGAGATGTATTAAGTACATACCAAGGCTGCAACAATCTCTTCTCAAGTGAGGTCACACTGCATCAGTGCCAAGGAAAGAATCCTTCTGCCAATGATGAGGCCCCCACTTCACCCCCAAAGCTACCAAGCTCTTCTACAGCACTGCTCTAACTAAATATATAGGGTCAGAGATCTGCTGCATTGAGCCTCTGGTGCACATGTAATAGAAACCCGAGTTGCAGCAGGTTTTATGCGTAAAACCCGCCATTTCAAATCTATAGCATCACGAATGGCTTTGAGTTTGCTGATGGCAATGACAGGGTTGCTCTCCCTCTTAAATGCCTACGTATCTTCGACTTCGCAGCCCCAGGCTCTGTTGCCAGGCAGCCTGCACCTCGTCAGTTGAAAGTGCAGGTGCTGAAACCTCATCCACTTTGCCCTCTGAAGAAGACGAGGCAGGGATGTGTTTGGCCAGGAATAATGACGGTGAGTTTGCCACTTCCTTTATGTTAACAAGGGACTCTCCTTTTTCATCAGTGGAAGACTCAGGGGAGCTGTAAGGGCAACTATTTTTTTTTTCTCCAGAGAGAAAAGTACCACTGCTTTCTGCCTGTGTCCTGAAAGGCAATATAAAACAGCACAACTTTACCTTAAACAGTGCAGATGTCCGGAGCAGTGAGCCCACCCCGAAACTCCCCACTCGGTGCTTCTTCCTTTTGCCCCCGATAGAGTTTGGCCCCTCATTTCCCAACTTTTGTCCTAACAGCCTCCTGCTCCGGTTCTGGAGAGAGCCGGGCGCTGCAGAAGGAGAAAGAGTGAGAGGAGGTACCCCGGGGAGCCGGCACCAAGCTGGCCGTGGGGGCCGGGGGCACCTCCGCCCACGGGGCGGCACCGCTCGCAAAGCCGCTCGGCCGCCGCCACGCTCCGTTCAGGCTGGAAGGTTTCCACCTTTCCTGCGGGGGGGGCCGGCCCGCGGGAGCCAGCCTTACCCTAGATGGCTGTGGAAATCTTCAAGCTCCCCGCCAGGAACCGTGAGGCCAGGCACAGCCCAGGGTGGGGAAACCTGGGGTGGAGGGGTGGCATGGCCCATCAGGGACACTCGGCTTTTGTCCCTACACGAAGTACCAGCCACTGCTGGAGCCGGGGAGAAACAGAGCGAGCAACGGGGAGCCCAGTTCACAAGTGCTACGGTGATCCAGCTTGTGTGCATCACTTATCCAGAGGACCCAGTCAAGGTCGTTGACTGATGGGCAGGACAACAACTGCGCTAAACCCCTCTTTAAGGCTTCAAATGATGCCATGTAAAAGCCTACAGTTTGATTCCCAGGCATCGCCCATGAGACTTCATCTGTGCTTCCTGGGACAGGAGCATAACTGCCCCAAAAAAAAAAAAAAAAAGTCAAGGAAGGAACATACAGCAACCCAGAGGGGTTAATTTGTTGGTCCAACAAAAGACATGAGAGACAGATGTCTTGACATGTGTCCTGTGTCCTTAGGGCTTAATGTGAGGTCTGCTCCACCACTTTATATTATTTATTACTTCTTACCCATTTCATCTCCCTCTCTACTATTGAAGAAATAGCTTAGGTTTTCTCAGGGAAAAAGAATGGCAGAATGGAGAAGAGGATGCCCTGGGAAGAGCTCCTAGGGATGAGGGAGGACCTGTTTATGGGACAAACTCTAAACTGTAAAGATGACTTCTGAGTCCTGGCCCTGACTGCTGAGCTGTAGCCACAGAGAGCACAGGTGGAATATGTAGACAGTCAGCAGCCCAGCATGAATGTGGTGGTGGCTGTGCTGCCCCAAGAGCCCCTTTCCCTTGGTCTGAAAGTGTGTCTGTCTGCTTTTCTCGCATCCCTCTTAACTTGCTGTGTTTCAATGCTAATTTCAGGATAGGTTTGGAGGGAAGGCATGAGCAGTTAGTCATGATTCAGAGAGTCAAAGCACTACAGGGGAGCCCAAGGCCTGTACTGCTGTTTTGAAGCCTTGTCTTAGAGAAGAGATTAAAAGAATCTGGGGAGAGCAGCTTAACTAGTTTGTTTGATGTGTGGTTGCCTCTGCTGTATGCTGTTGGTGCTGCCCAGCGGCATCTTCCTCACTTCTCTTACAGCCCTGGACATATTGTTCCACAAGTGTCACCTTCTGCAAAGTGGAGCCACTGCAAATACAAAGGTATGAAGTTCACTGCTGCTTCCAAAATATGAAGCTTTCTAATACAGGAGGTAGTTTTGCACTGTGCAGTTTGATTTCCAGTAGCTGTGCACAGTTGCTCCCACTGTACAGAGGAGAAATAACAAGGAGAATGAGCTATTAGGAGACAAGAATAATGAACACAAGATGATTTTCTATACAAAGACATGCATAGCCCATAGCTGTTTCATTTATTCAGGTTTTGCTTGTGGAGCACAGAAGCTTAACCTGCTCTGCAGAGGCAGGCAGGATGCTGATCACACAGGCGCTCCCTGCACCCTCCAGAGAAGTGGGATAAAGGAACCTCTTCAAGCAAAGCCCATAATCATACCTCTTTATACAATGGACAGATTTAGGCTCCAGCAAGTGCACTTTGAGAAGGCAAATTAATGCAGCCCTGACTATAGGGTCAGTGTATGGGTTCTGCTCCGCTTCTGAGAAAAGTCTGAATTTGGATCTCAGCTTCAGTGACTTAGAGTCATGTTCCCCACTCACTGATGGACCACGACATGCTGGGAAAAAGCTGACATGCCTGGAAGCCTGTTGGTGTGTTTTTCAGCTTTACCAACTACTGTTCTGAAAAGAGTGAGGTCCTCCTCCACACCATGCTCTGCTAAGCTGTGCCACCTCTGCTGCTGGCTTGGAATCATACAGAAGAAACCAAAAGCCTCATCTGTTTCTCCCTGATCTCTCAGGACAGCCTTAGGAGCACTAGATGATACTACAGGATCCTTGATTAGCATCACAAAGACCCCAGCTAACAAGTAAAAATTAACCAACTGCCTTCACACTAATTCTAAGAGCACTCAGGTCCTGCTGGTGCATTATGATGAGGGTGGGCCTTTCTAGAGTCACATGGATCTGCATTTTCTCAGGCCTTTATGAACTATCTGTCACTGTGGCCTCATACCCATGCATGGATTGTGAATAGTTTGCACTTTGATATCACTGTGACCCGTCTCACTATTGAAATAAACAATTGATGCTAAAAGCATGAGGAGATGGAGAGGCCATGAGAGGTGTATAAAAGCCAAAACCAAGAATGAAATATCTCCTGTTGGCATTTGGAGTTCTGATAGTGAGTTTTGCTGGTAGCTGTAACACAAAAGAGAACTGCCACTTCCTTTATGAGACAGCTGCAAGTGGATTTAAAGCAGTTTTTGTCCATGTAAGTGTACACATTCTTCCCACAACCCCTTTCACTTTAGTCACCTCTGAGTCAAGTTCCTACAGCAGTCATGCTGCAATATGCTTTATACATGAGCATCAGCTGAGACTGTCTAGGTCAGGTTCCATATGTCTGATTTTACATTTTTCTACCCCTGCAGTTGTAAATACTTTTCTTCCATTATTAGTCTCTTTACAAGCATGTCATGTTGTTTCATGGCACTGTCTTGCCCCCTGAAGCTGACTGTATTGCAGGGTTATGAAACAGAGGTGGAGGGGATCCCAAAAAGTAAGACAGGGTTCATCTTCCAAGCTCATAGTGAGGAGGATTGTCCTTAAAGTTTAGCCTTTCTTATAGCTGTCCTATACATTCTTTAGAATCTCCAGCAGTGGAAATTTAGTAGCTTCCTTTGGTGGCCTCCTCAAGTGCTTTGCTTTCCTGACCATGCACAGATTCTCCAGCATCTATGGCAAATGTTGTACTGTGTTACACTTTGCAGTAAACTTTTACATATTTGAGGCCTGCTACTCTGTTTCACTTATATTTTTTCTTCTCTAGACTAAACAAAGCCTGCTTCTTTCAGACTCCCTTCACAGGTCAGGTTTTCTAGACCTCTAAGCCTTCTTGTTACTTTTTTGGACTCTCTCCAAGTGATATGTACCTTTCTGGCACCCAGAGTGAGACACAGCACTCCATCCACAGCCTTACAGATGCTGAGGGGAACAGAAGGTTTGCTTCTCATGTCCTAAAAATACTACTACTTTGTACATGCACTTTTGGACATGGATTTCCTGGGGAAAGGCCTAAGAGAGCCGCAGCTCTGGCGTTACTGTCTGCCTGCATAGCACACATACCTTGCCATGCCACTGCAGTTGCATAGCATCCCGTGGCTACTAACAGTACAGTCTGCTCCAGATCTGTTCATGTCTGCTCTTTTGTGTTTGCTCTGCATATAAAACTAATAGCCTCAACTATAACCATAGCTGTAACTATAGCCTCAAATCTCACATCATGGACTCCTCCATCTAGAAATAAAGACTGCAGTAGACGCCTGGCCTGCTTGTATCACATTTTGCATTGTGTCAGATTTCCATCATCCATCACCCTCCATAGTTTCGCCCATGAGATCATCCCAGACCTGCATTGTTGCATGGAGCAAAAACTGTGAGCAAATGAACTCCATCCATGATCAGGTCTTGCACAGCTCTCTGCAACCTCTCAGGGATGGAGGGTTTTTGTGACCACAGCACTGAGCTCTTTGGCATTGCATTTCTGTGGCAGTGCTCTTGGCAGACTCAGTGTACACTGGAGCAGCCCCATGCCTGCTTTATATATCCTGCAGATCTCCCCATAGGAATGCGTCTCTTGTGCAAAACTGTCTCATGGATGGATGGATGAAGCCTGGAGCATGCAGGCAGCTACAGACCACTGGAACAGCACATGAAAGCCTGAGTAAGCACTCTCAAAGTGCTTTGTTCTAAACATACTTGAGCATGGGTTCAGTCAGGAAGGGATGGCTGACACACAATTGCAACAACTGTGACCTCCTGCTGCATGCCCTAACCATACTAGCGATAACTGTGAGGGACCCAGCGCATCCCAGAGCAGTGATGGACAACATAGCAATGACTGTTGCTGCTCTGGTCAGTGTTAGACTCACAGATCAGTGGCAGAGCCATGCAGGAAGGAAGCCAGTGCAGTGTGCTGTTGCTGAAGTATGGCAAGGAACCTGCCCTGCTCAGAAGAAATGAAGTGTTTGTTCTCAGTTTCTCTCTGGAAAGTGGTTTCCAAGCCATGGCCAGAAAGGGGTTCTGCTTGAAAACATCCTGAGGATGCCACTGTACAAGTGATGTACTTGGAGATGGGGGAGGGCTGTTTTTTCCAAGCATAGTGCTAGAAAACAGCAGACTTGCAATTATGGAGAACATCAAACTGAATGGATTTTATGTGAAGATTTTAAGCCAGGTCTGATAGCTCAGTGACTCTCTAACAAAGAAAGATTTTCTGTGAGGGCAAGGGAGGAGCCGAAAAGAGACTAATCCCTGGACTTGCTTTTCTTCTACCATCTTGCAGCTGTTCCCTGTCCTGAAAGACATAACATCTGCTTTCAAAGCTTGTCACACTTGCTCCATTGTCAGTTTTGGTGCCTGGGAAGTGAGTGAAGCAACAAACTCTGCCTCTTGCACCTTCAAGCCACAGACACATCATCTGGTAAGCTCTGCTCAGTCAGAGAGTGAGAACAAGTGACCTAAACCTGAGTCTTCCTCTTGGTGGCACCAGGAATGAGCCATCATGGTTACATCTACAGCCTCCAAAAGTAAGCAAAAGTAGCCTCCAAAAGTAAGCAAAAGTAGCTTCCAAAAGTATCTTTCTTGCTACCTTGCCCATGTGGAAGGCACAGGTTGGCTCTGCCTTTCAGAGCTCTGCTCATGGAGGTAGTGGGTAGTTGCTGCAGCACCCACTGCACCATGGCTCCACTTGTGCCTTAGGGCAGCCTTTTCCTCTATCTCCACCAGAAGAAATGGGAGTGAGCATGGCCTGAATCAAGTCTGTGGTTTGCACATGACTACATCAGTTTTCAGGGATTTGTGTGCTTATGGTCTCCAATTTGAAGTGTGTTCTCTTCTACACTGTAATCCATTCCCTGACTCTTGTGAGAACGTGGAAAACGCTATTGTCTTTAGCTTCTCTGGTCCCTGAGTCTCCTTATTGTTTGCACCAGACAGAGGCTCTCTGACAGTGCTATGAAATGGAATGTCCTTTGGAGAATGACACAGAAAACCAAAAGGACTGAGTAAAAAAGCCCTCAAAGACCTGTTCCTCAGTACAGGGCAACTTGAAGGAAAAAGCATGGGTGACTAATGGTCTCTATGCTCATATCATAGAGTAAGGATGGTCATTATACTGTACAGTGTGTTTCATGGACATCTAACATGACCCTGTCAGTGTCATTGGATAATTTCACTCCCTGTGTCTCTCTGCAGAACCAGCTCAGCAGCTGCCCAAGTTGCTCCTCTTGCATGATGCTCCTGTGCACTGCTGAGCAGCAAACACCTTCCCCTTTGGGAGTGAAGGGAGGGAGCAAAGGGGTAATGCTGGTCAAGTACTCCTTGCAGGATGAAAGTAGACAATAGGTACATGATAACAGGAATATAAGACTGGAGGTGTAATTCCTGGTTCTATTGTTGTTCAAGTGACACTGTGAAAGCAAAGGGAGGAATCTAGGGTATACTCTGTCAGAAAAGTAAAATTAAGGTTTTTACAGAGGAAAAAAATCGTCATTTTTCACAAAATGAGACACTTCAAACAATATAGCAAATAAGTATGAGAACAGCTCTGTAAATCACTCCAGCCTTAAAACTCATGCTCTGAACAAGCATGGCTGACCTCTAGTCAGTAGAAGGAGGAAATAACTTCCTCTTCAGGTACTTGTGCAATCCCACAGTCCAGGGTGAAGGACTGGGGAGCCAGTTTTGGAAGTTCAGGCAACTGGGAAGGGAAGTAAAGGGAAAGAGGACTGAGAATGGTAAGGTCATAGTAGAAGAGGCCTTCACTTGTGTGAAGAGACCCTGAAGGGAAGAGAAGATATTTTGTACTTGGGATCTTCATTCAGGCCTGTTATTTTTTTTTCCTCGAAACACAGCATTCCTGCCTAAGCACAAGTTTTACCCAATCTCTGGTCACAAGCCCCTTCCTAGTTCCCATGAAGCATGATATATCCCACTGAGCTCCACCAAATTAATGTCTGCATTTCATAGAGGCTGAGTTCTTACTGGAAATATGTCCTGGATTGAGGAAGTATAAATTATGAAAAAGAATTTAACTTGTTGAATTCTTTATCATACCAGCCCAACATGCTGTTCAAATTTAAGTGCCAAATCCCAGAGTAAAAAAATTTATTGTGCATCTGCAGAATATAATCACTGAAACTTGGCTGTGAGACTTCCCAAAACAAAAGTCAAGGGCCATTTCAACACAGCCTTGTCCATTGTTGTATAGTGACTGAGCTCACCTGCCGAGTCTCATTATGGAAGCTAATGGATGTTCTTGGCAAGAAAGAGCATATGTCCCCAGGGAAGCTGGTGACCTGTAGCTAATATGAGATGCACAAAGAGAAGGAGCAGCAAACAGTAACCAGAAATACCCCAATGCCCTCAGGCTGCTTCCTCTCTTCCCCTGTTGCAGGCTGAAGAAGGAGGCTGTACATCCCAATGCTCTCACATTGACTCTGCCCCCTGCCCTGCAAAAAGCACTTTCTCTCTTTGTTGAATTGGAAGGACCTTATTGGAGACCCACTTGGTCCAGCAGGGTTTGAATAACACCTAAGGAAATCAGCAGCAATCTTGTACAGAGGAGAAGAGAACTCTAGGAGTAACGAAAGAAAGTAAGGAAAACCAGAGTATTGCTCTGGTTACAGGCACCTCTGATCAGCAGCATTGTCCTCTGTAGCTCTTGTTGCTGCCGTGCTTCTCTCTCCCATTGCAAACTCATCTCTTTCCCTTCATGGTTCCGGTACAATTCTTTGCAAGGGAAAATGTCAAGTGGATCTGGGAACTATCCCAAGTTTGGAAACAGTCTGTTTTTCCCCCCTCACTATTGCTCATAAGTTCACCGAACTCTGGCCAAGAACACTCACTTCCTTTTGTTAAGGAGTTTGTGAAAAGCTAAAAGATGGGATGGGCTTAAGAGTAAAAAATTAAGATATTTACCAGAAATCCAGGCAAGAATTTTGAGAAGTAAGGATGATGAAGTTAGAAATACAAATGTCAGGAACAATTAAGAAAGAGGCTCTAATACAGTAGAAACCTCACAGTAATGCTTGATTTTATAACATTTGATTGCACTGATGTTGTACATTAAATTGTTTAATCCATCCTCTGCCCTGTGCAAGAAGAAATACGTACATGAACAAGATATGGGCAACTAAAAAGCTTTTTTTTATTTGTAGTATGACTAGCCTCTGTAAGAGGGATCATCGGTTGTATTTTACACAGGTAAGAATAAAAACATTATGATTATGGGGATAGTTGCTTCATTACTCAACTCCAAGGAACCAAAGAGGCAGCATCCAAAAGATTCAGCCTCACAGGAATGCACTGCATGTTTTAGGGCTTGGATCTCTATGGTGTTGAGAATTTCCTGGAAAATGCTGAAAATCCCTACTCACTAAGTGGCAGCTGAGTCCTCTCACCACATTTGGGAAGGTCTGAAAAGAAGCTTTCAATAATGGGCTCTTAAACTATAAGGGTGGGAAGCAATACACTGCCTTAAAATACAATGCCTAGAACTTTTCTCAAGAAATATGTTTGTTTCCCTCCTCCTTTTGTTTCCCAAGATCTTACCAATTCCCATATTCTTCCAGATTCCTCAGGTGGAAAGTGTCTTGATAAACAACAGAAACTACAAGGTACAAAACTTTTAGACATGTTTGTTGTCTTTATCACACAATCAGGTTGTTGGTTCACAATATCTATTGCTGGGTGTTCATCAAATGGTTTTAAGAAATAAAATTTGGCCCTTTCTTTTCCAACCCTGATGATTTACATATTTTCCTAATGTAAATTCCTCCACCCTGCTTCTCAAGAAACATCCATCATCATCTGCACCTCTCTGCAGTGCAGGATGATGGGTGAAGTTTTTTTCGAGTTCATTACCATCTCTCCAGAGTAACATGACTATTTTGTATTCCCCAGAATTTCACCATGAAATCTGTCTAGGAGGATTTTTAAACTGCCTGGTAGTTCTCGGTTACCCTGACCTGGGACACGCCAAGTGACCTGGTTTCCCAAATGGTCTCAAAATGGAGACATCTTCCATTTCTTTCAAACATCATGAATGTTACAGTCCATGCTCAGCACCCCTCTCTCCCACATTCATGGGCCCCAAACTTTCTGCTTCCTCTGTATCTGGATGGACTGGGATACAAGCTCACTCCACCCTTGATGGTGTTGTGGGATGGTGTTTCTCTGGATTTCCTCTCACTTTTGTGAGAGGAATCACTGTGCTTTTCAGTGAGACCAGGGGAAACTAACAA
>VYZS01105411.1:14559-27908 GCA_013400695.1 Neodrepanis coruscans
GCTCGTGGGCTCCGCCGCCGGGGCTCCAGCTTCGGGCCAGCTCCGCGCCCTCACCCGGCGACGGCATCTTCACGGAGCCTACGGCCATGCCGCATCCCTACCGGGCTGCGGTGCGCAGACCCGCTCGCCCTCCCGCTCTGCCCGCCCGCCTTCCCCTCGCGTCGCCCTAGCCCCAGCCCCAGCCCCGCTCCCACCCACAGGCAGGCACACCGCCGGGCGGGCGGGCGGGCAGGCGCTCACTCGCACGCACCGTGCACCGCTCGCACACCTTCCCCCGCACGCCGCGGCCCCACCGCCTCGGGCAGCTCTGGGAGGCGCAGGAAGTCCCGCGGGCCCTCCAGCGCTCCCACCCCGCGGCTCCGGCGGTGATAAAGTGCAGGTAATCAGGAGGGTGGAGGAGGTGTGGGCAGGAAGAGGCAGAAAGTCCTGTTAACTCCTTTGCGCTCAGGGACCGCCGCCCGGACCGTGCCCCCACCGCCCCTGGTGCTCCGCGCCCAGCACAGACCCCGCACCCACGGTGAGAACACGGGGGGGAGCGTGGCCGGCCCGCTCAGAGGCGGCGGGTCCGAGCCGAGGCGAGGAGGCTCCTTCAGGAGCTGGGTGGCCTCGGCTTACTGCCGGAGGTTGTCAAGACCAGGCTGGAGGAAGTTCCCAAGCAGTTTGGTGTGACCCTCAACTGCTCAGCCTGCCTGGCCTGGAAACCTCCTGGCGTTCCCATTTTCCCGATAATCCATAGGGATTATTTATGGCTGCAAGAGTGAAGACCTTCACTGTTCCCTTCACAGCCGGTTCTTGACTCATAGAGGTGTTTCATCCTCCTTGCCAGCACTGATATTGGAGAAACCAAACAGTTCATCCCGGGTGAATTACTTGCTTCCAGTAACTCAGGTAACCCCCCTGGAAAAGAACCCTCATTCCAGAAACCGATTCCTGTACTGTTTATATAAGACTTGTCTAGAATTGAGTTCCATGAATTATGGTGAATTTCTTTAGTCTCTGGAGTCAGCCTTTTCTGACTCAGTGGTACAGATACTGCTTTCTCTCTGTCAAACTCTATTCTATTTAGATCAGAGAGTTGATTGCAATGTGGAGTTCCCTTGCATACATCTTTTGCTTCAGAGCTACAAATAAGGTTGACTTGCTCATCCAGGTTGAATTCACCAAAGGCTAAATGTCTCAGTAAAAGACATTATAGTTAAGCCAATCTCATAGACATGTTATAGAAAGCTGTTACCTTGTCCTACCCAAGAAGTCCTGCTTGTTTCAGGAGTACTAGGGTCCTAGCCCCACAGGGAACTGGCTTAGCCATGAAACTAACCTTGGGGAGGAGGGAGGGGAAAAAAAGGAATAGGCTTCTTTCATCACTGAAGTGCTCCGTAAACCAGCTCCTCTGGGAGAGGTACCCATAGCAGAAAGATGGCACATGTGCCCAACCTGCACCAGGATGCTGAGACACAGAATGGCCCTTTCCAGCATCAGTGTGGCATTGGATTATCTGTCACCTGAATGCAGCAGCAGGAGCAGCCTGGCCTTTTGGCTGCACTGACCTGACAGCAGGCTGCTTCTAAACAGTGATCCTGCCTGCAACCCATGGGTGTGTACTCCCTTTGCAGCCCTTACGTGGGATCTGGTAACCATCAGACTATATTCAGCTGATCAATCTGGTGGAAAAATAACACCTCAAAATAACGAATTTTCCATTGGACAGACAACTGAATTGATCCACCTTGTGACCACACAGCTGCAGGATCCAGGAAAGCGGAAACCTGGAAGTGAGGCAAAGCAGAACTATTCATTTCAGTAGCTGTCTCTCATTAAATCAGCTTAACTGCATCCTGTGTGCATAACTTGATGAGCAGCATGAATCAGGTGAACACAAGACTGCATTTGTTCCAGCCACATTCTGCCACTAACTCCTTCCTGGTAGTATCAACTCCTTAGCCGGATCTGGAAGGTTTAGTTTAAGAAATAATCACCTATTTTAGCATAGTGATATGGCCCATTGCATGATGCCTATTGCTGACATAAAAGACAGAAAAAGGACAGGATAGTGACAGCCCTAACTTACAATAAAAATGTGTGCTACAGATCTCAGAATTCCAGAGAGACCTGGGAGCCCCAATTGGCAACACCAGCACCAACTGTTTTGCAAGGACAAGGGGGATTATGACATAAAGATGCTTTAACCAAGGCTGTGCTGCATGATCAGATATGAGCAATATGACAAGAACTGGCTGTTCTATATGATGCCTCGTGGCCCAAACATTTCTATTATTTCACTTGATTTGTGCTTTCCAACTGCTCTGCAATGTAGTTTTGACAGCTGTGTTGCCTGGCAGCCACTTTGTCACAGCTCAGGATGCAATTATAAAGAGAAGTGTATCTACACCCAAAATAATAATGGATCCCTAGTGTATGGACTTCACAAAAGGACCATGTTCTTTGTCTGAGTCTTTAGGCACTGTTACAATATGAACAGCAGTAAGACAACTCAATAATGTGGGACTTAATGTGACAAACTGGGGTATAACCAGAAGTAATTTGATTATGTTAAGAATTGGTAAAATTATGCCAGTGGTCACAATGTTTTGTTTGTGTTATAACTAAGCAAGATAAGTATAACTTGTGAACAGTGTTGAAAAAGAAATAAATATGCCCTTCAGAGTCTTTAAAAATTATCATCTGACAGATAATGTAATTTGGACTAACAACTGTCAGGAAAATTGAGTAGATAGTAAGTAGGCTCCTCCATTTCTTTGTTTGGACTATTCCAGGTTTTGGGAGGGTTGTGGTAGGAATTGTTTAAAATTAAATTTTGTGTTGCCTTTTTTTTGTTAAATCTCTGCAAGTTTAGCATGGTGAATGAGTTTCTTTCCTCACAGAAAAGAAATGGGGATCAGAGAGCAAAACTAGATCTGGTCAGGAAGTATTTCACAAAATAGTTTCACTAAAAAAAAATCAAACAAACCCCAGTCAACCAACCAACCAACCAATCAAAAAAAAAACAAACCTGAAAAAAAACAAAGCCAAACAACCACCCCAAAAACAAACAACCAAACCAAAACAAAACCCAAAACAAAACAATAAAAAAAATAAGAAAGGGAAAAAAAATGTAAAATAAAACAAAGAAAACTCAGCTGTGTTGTATCCAAAGCATTGTATTCAGAGCATCTTGCTTTCAGTGAAATGTCAGTGAAGGCAGAGCAGGGCTCTGAGGGAATGTGGTCCCTATTCTCAACAGGTTTTGCCACTGGATGACAAGTTCCTGTCTCTTGTAGACAGCAGCAGTAACACAAAAGGAGTATCAGATCCACTGACCATGTGCGGACATTGGAGTTCTCTAGATTAAACACTTATGATTTGGTCTGTTATAAAGCAAAACCAAGGAAACTGCTGCTTCTAGAAAGAAATCTGAGTTTGAATATACTTTCCAGAGTGGAGTCTGGACCAGGTTTTGTTCCCTCACTTGCAAGAGGCTTCATATAAATAAGAAATGTCTGTGTTTAAAAAGATACAGGATGAAGTCTGGAGATCTAAACTCTACTGCACTTTAGAGATGTGGAGCCTGAGAGTGTCTGCTCTTTTGAATGTGTTTGTTTTTCTTTCATGATGTAATACAATCAAAAGAAATACAGTAAATACAAGCAGTTTCATGCCTGTGTGTGTTTCAGATCAGTTTTTAAGTAGATCATTGCAAAAAAAAAGAATTCTCTTGAATCGGACATTCCTGACAAAGCATAATAAACTCTTATTTTGAACTTAAAGTATTAGGAGTTCTTGACTCTGCCAGAATAACTGATAGATGCCACTTTGCCTTTCCTTGCATGAAGTGAAGATAGGCAGAGCAGGGATAGAATTGCAGAGTACTGGGGTGCAGGAGCCAGATGTCATTGACAAGCACCAATCCTGAGCCAGCTGCTTGTAGCAGTCCGTTTTGAATATTTGCTCTCCTTGACCTGGCAGGAGACATTTAAAAGAAAGCAAGTTTTTTCCAAAACAACACCTCCCACTGTAGAACCAGGCAAACGTCACTTCTCCTTCCCCAGGCAGTCCTGCTGGAGTGGAGATGGGGATCAATGCTCTTTCAGAAACTGAGCTGATTTTCATCTTCCCATTTCTTCAGAAAGCAGCCAAGCAGGTTTTTCTTCATAACACCTCTTCTCCCACTCAGGAGGAGGTGGGTTGTGCACTGTCCACCTCCCTGTAAGACATCCAGCAGAAGATCAAAGGAGGTCCCATTCTGTGGGACCTGTCCCATGGTCTTGTGAGAATTGTATCCTACAAATTTTAGTTTGCCAAAGTCTCGGCCCAATGCATATGAATCACAGACTGCCTCTGTCATTCTCTGAGGTCCTGCCAACTCTCAGACTCCTGATATGGAAAAGCCTGGCCTGGCAGATTTTTGTTTCTGGCTTTAAATGTAACATGTGCAATGACCCTGTAAAAGAGAAGGGCTGAGGAAGGCTTTCCACCATCCTTCCACTTCAGTGCCTCCCAGCAATCTCGAGGCACATTTCCCAGTCCCAAGAAAGGACATGTGTGCCCCTCATCACTTTTCCCACAGCGCAAGTGGGGCAGGTGACCATTCAGGCACCATACTGTGGGCTGCAGATTCACTACAGAAGTCTGGGCATCTCTCAGCTTTTTCTGCTTTTGTTCAGCCAACTTCAAAACAAACCAAACCTGTTCACACCTCCAAGCTTGTGGAGGTCCATTTTTTGGCTAAATAACTTGCTTCAGGTTTTGGAGTTGTTAGCTCCCTTCCACCTGATCAAAAGTGGAACCTCAGTGGATATAAATAGTATAAATTTATTATCAGAGCCATAAACATCAGGGGCATGTATGTGGGTAATGCTTAAAACAAATAAAAACCATTGATTTAGCTTCTCAGGTATTTTTTTTTGACATAAAAATTTCCAGTTGGTTTAGTACTGTGTCATCACATAGACCAAATATCCAGTGACTCAAGTAGTTTCATGATTTGTGTGACTCAGAGATGGAAAGTCTGAAGCTGCATCTATTAATTCAAACCCCAGTTTTCTCTTGACAGGCTGTGAACTTCCTCACTTCAGCACCTGACCCTTCCCACCCTGCACCTCACTTCACCTGCCCCTCTGCCTGTATCACCTCTTGCAGGTTTCAAAACCCGAGGCATCTTCAAATTGCTGCTCAGCCTGTGTCCTGCCTGCAAATCATCTGTGGAGCTGGGACGTGATCCCTGCTATTGACTCTTCAGCACTCAAAAACAAGATTGCTCAGGAGCATCTGCAGTCACTGGGTTTGTTGCTCTATTGTTTGAACCTGAATTATGGCACTGGTCAGAGGACAGGTGTGCAGCCATGTGTTTGTAATCCTAAAAGGATCTCTTTGCATTTTTGTTAGCAATTTGCCCTTTTATAAGAATCATCAGGCCATGATGACAAGGGCAAAACTAATGGAAATACAGCCAAAACCATTGTTTGGTTCATAGCAAACTTTTGCTTTAAAACAAGCCCAAGGAAGAATGCATTCACTGTGGTAATTTATTTGCCAGAGCTAATGAACCTGACTCAACTCTTCAGTCTGATTTGTCTTTTAAATGTACTTGGAAGCAGGGGACCTTATGACCCCTCAGGGAAATTAAAACTCTTAAAGCTCTTATGTCTGGCCTTTTCTGTCAAAACAATGTTAACATTGAGCTATTGCTCTTCCTCTTGCAGGCCAAAATTTAACTCCAAAGCCAATAACATCCTCAATGGAGTTTGTTCAGTTTATTTGTTGCTTTTTTAACTAAACACAGAAATCTCACAATGACAAATGAATATATTTTAATTAAAAATTTAGGAAAACACATAAATGGACCTGTGAAATTAGAGGCGTTTTATGACAACTGAAGCCAAAATTAATGTTCCATTACTCATTCCCAGGCACATGGGCATATGCATGATTTGTTTTATTGTTTTTATTTTTTTTTAGTCACGTGTGAGAAGCATTACATATATTTACAGAAGTGATTGTGTAGGAGATTTTGAAAGAGACAAATTGCAATTAGATGCTAAATTCTCAGTCAATGGAAGATCTCTCCTGTGTGATTGATGTTATTCTGCATATTTATCTTTTCTTCCTTAGCTGTTAAATGCTCTGTTTATGTTTAAATTCATATTTTCTGTTTTAATCCATGTTTTATGTTTCTTCTTCATATGTGTGTGAGGATGCTTTAGCCTCATTTTGTAGAAACTGTGTTTAAGACACTGTGCTGCCTGTTTGAATGTCTGAGACCTCTCTGTGAATCTTCAAATGCTTAAGCTCATCAAGCATATTTGAGAGGTATTGAAATTCAAAAACTATTAAGTCCTTGAAAGTATTCTGAAGATAGGTAGCCAGTTAAGAGCTGCAGTTAATGCTTCACTGAGGTGAAAAGTGCAGCACTTCATGAGAGACCTTGAAGTCCAGAAAGGTCTCAACCTCAAGACACAAATCCATGCAAAATCAGGCTCCATTGATTCCCCCTGCTCACAGAACCGCTACAGAAGTGTGTGTGAGAGAGAGATACATTTCTACAGCATGTACATCCCTACAGAGTCTACTTAGCTTTCTTATGAGTGAGCTACTGTAATGTAATGATTTTCTTGTATGACTATATTATCATTTACAAGAAGGTATTTACAAATATGTGCACACAGATATGTAAGATCACCATTAGTTTTAATTATAGTGTCGGTATCTTTCACTGTCTCCATATGAACAGACCTTAGCTTCACATAATCTCTTTGATGAAGGAAAAATACAAAACCACATGCCAAATATTATGAGTTTCCAGAATAAACCTGGATCTATGTTAACAAGCTTTTCCCAGGGATAGTAACATCAGTAAAATATTTTCATTCCAATTTCCTGAGAGATTGGAAAAATCAACAAAAGAATGAGATCAATTGCCAGAAATAATATTACCATTTTAAACATGAAACTGTCTCACAATGTCTTGTGAGTATTGAAATGCTTTAAAACATTTTCCCTAGTTTGATTTGTTTGTGTTTATTCTGGTTTTTGCTTTGTTTTAAATATGCCGATTTTTTCCACTGAATAAGAGCATTGCAGCTGTTGAACAGAAACAGGGAACCAAATGACTGGAAGAGAAAATCACATCAGATTGGAGGTTCAGAAGACAATCTCCATTCTGCAAGGTTTACTTAGTGACTAGATAGGTTTCTCTGTTAAGAATAACATTTTCTCCTAGTCAATATAGTGGCATACAGCCATACTAGCACTAGCAGAGGTAATAAGGCTGTGGACAAAACAAGCTGACTTCATCCTTTCCATTTGGGTGGTGGTAGAGCAGGGAGGGCTCAGTCCAGCCAGCCTGTGTAAGGGCAGGGAGATATTGCCATTCACATCTGCCAGTCTAGAAAGGCCAGTGAACATGTGCCTGGGATATAATAAATAGCTTTTGAAGGGATCCACACTAGGCCATTTTCAACTCTGAGTCCAGAGTTACAGCTTGATGAGCCCTTAAGTCTCACTCCAACAGCCCTCCTGGGATTCCTGACTGTTCAATTACCCTGTGGGACATCTGTTCGACAGGGCTGTGGGAAAACATGATCAAAGCAATCTTGTCATTCAAGGAAGTAGCAGACAGCAGGGGCAGGGTTGGGGAAGGAGAGGTGGCTGACCAAAACCCTGTGCTGAGATATCCAGCACACCTGGAGAAGACATCGTCTGTGTCCTGCCTCCCCCAATTTCTTCCTCCTTCAGCTTTGTCTAACTGTTTGCAAGCATCCCTGGAGACTTCTAGAAAGCAACAGAAATCAGGGAGTTATAGAAATTGGGATAGCAAACCAGTTTGCCCTTGGATGTCAACTGGTAGATCCGCTTGAGACCATCCATGGAAGATTATGGATGTTGGCTTGTAGAGAGGTGGGTTTTAGTGGAACCTCACTACAGAGATGTAGGTCTGCATGAGAGCACTACTGGCTCTGAGGTCTTTGTGCATTTAGCTATCTGAAATGTGTTTAGGTTACCTGGAGCACCCAGAACTGTAAAACAAAACACCTGTGGCCTAGTCTCCCAACAGGCCACATCAGCAGCCATGTAAAACCTGCTACAAGAGAGTCACAGTAAATACACAGCATTGTACATGTGAAAGACTTAAGATGAATTTTCCTTACCTAAAAGAAAAAAACTGTTCCCTCTCACTGAAGCTTGGGAAAAGACTTGTTTTGTACTTTGCCTACAAGACATTTACAGTGTTTCCTGAAAATTGGATTCACCACCATTGTAAACAGTATTATATCTGTAACAGTAATGAAATAAAATTGTAAATTCATACAAAGATTAAGCTATTCTCAACAAAATACCAAACCAAACTAATCTAATTAACAAGTTGATATTGAACATATTAACTTACAGACAAGCAATTCGTAAACTATCTAGCGATGTATTAAGCTAACAGCCTGAACAACAGCTGTATCAAAGGAAATTTAAGACCTTCTGCCAACTAGAGGACTTGGCTAAACTAATACATTTGTAGCTGGGTCTAATTATTGAATTAGAGCTTCAGTAATGATCTTATGGCAGCCTGCCTGGACTGTTGTGGTTAGACAATAGCAATTCTTCCCTTTTCTTCCAATGCTTTCATTCATTTGCAACACAATTTTTGAAGAATAGAACTTGAAAACCAGTCCAGCTTTCCACATCACAATTAACAGTCAAACTTATAGGCTAATAGTTAGGACATACATTATTGCCCCAACCTTATATATGACTGCCTCAATACAGTCAGATGTTAATAGCTAGATACATATTTCTAAACACAGTCCTCATCAGCAATTCTAAAAAAAATCCTAACAGACACTTAAGAAGATAAAAATATCAAATTATATATTTACATTTCTTCTTCCCACTTCTTGCCAAACTGTGGCTTTCTGGTAATAATAAACTGATGGACTAGTAAGATACTCTTACTGGTTTGCAATAACTCAATTTCTAGTACTGTTTGGTTATTCTGACTTGTCAGAAGAGGAGAGAATTGGTAAAGTTGAGACTCTCTCAAAGATTAAAGTGTCTTGCTTCTCACAGATTTTCAAGAAGTTAATAAAAGCTGCCTAGCAAAAGAATGTAAGTGGCTAGAGAAGGTTGATAAAAATAGGATGAAATATAGTGAGTCTCACCAAGCTTGTATTGGACCTGTATTACAATCCAAGAACATCTTCCTAACAGCTTTCACTGAAGCTGACAGTCAGTAAGAATTGATTACTGATTTAGTAATTCATGAAAAATTATATTTTGGCAAGTGAGAATACTGTCTGAATGGGAAGTTATTGAAACTAATTGGGTCATGTAAAATCAGACAGTTTGTCTGTGAGTCCCACCGTCAAAGCTGAGCCAACTTGGGGAATGGCTGAGAACTTACTTTTTTTTAGAACTTTGAAGTGCTCATTAAAAACCAAATAAATGCATTTCAAAATGGGGGAAAATGTAATAGAACCAGTTCATCATACCGATTCTTCACCTTTGAGCTTCATCTATCTATACTCTATTTACAGATGAATCAATGTACCAGCCCCCCTTTCCTGTCAATTGAGGGAAAGAAGTTAATATATTTCAATTCAGACACTGTGTTTTGAATAAGGCAGGTCTTAGAGATGACATTTTTAACTCACTGACTATTAAGTGAACTAAGACAAGCACCTCAAATCCAGGCAGCTGCACTGCAGACATCTAAATTTTTCACCTAAATTTTTCATACTTCTGTAAAATGGGCATAAAATGTAACTTAGCCAGGAGAGAACATTTACATTATCCTTCAGCCAAAGCTAACAAAGCTTTCAGGTAAACGTATACCATACATGACCTACATATTCATTGTCTTGGATATCCACTACATGCCTTAATTAAATGAACAGAGTTTATCTTTTGTTACATTTAAGAAAATTATAAATACTTGATTTCAAACTCTTTGTTAAGATCTGCAAGAAAGACTCCATGTCTGAAATCTTCATCTTACACAAGTTATAGGGAAAACACTTAACTTTAACGTAAAGCCATATAACAAAGGGCCATTTGTGGTTTAACCTGTTCTCTAGAGTCTGTGTTGCTACGAATGAACACATAGCACTTAGGACACCTCTCAGTCTCACTGTGTTTTCCAGTTTGTGGGCAAAATAGAAGAGAGGAGCAGTGAAAGACGGGGAGTAAAATCATGCATTTGCATTCTGCCGTAGAGTAAAGCGTGCATAAAAGAACTCACTAATATGTTGAAGGTAGTGAAATAAATCATATTTTATCCAGATTCAACAACAGTGTGGTGAGACTGCTAGACTAAAATGGCTAAATTCTTCCCTTTTTCTTCTTTAGGACTGTCACAGACAATCTCTGGTCAAGTGGCTAGGCAGATGGTGCTTGCCAGCCCAGCTATCAAGATTGTGGACATCTCAACCATCATTTTATTAGGACATCAGCCATAAGCTCAGAGCTTCTGTCTTGGCCACAAAGATTTCAGCAACCACTAAGGTCTGCTTAAATGCAAACATCTTCTTCCCCAGAGGAAAACATGAGGGGCTTGTGGGGCATTAGAACTGACACCACTGACAAACAGCATACTGACAACCATATGGCTCTGTTTTCCTACCATTTGCATACACCTCCTTAGCGTTCAGCCACTGTATGTGCTCCCCTGCCAGGGGCATGAAATCAAAGTACCAAGTGGCAGAAAATAAAAGCTGAAGTTGTCCCACACTCCCATAAAACCTTCCTGCTCACATCCCTCCACTGGTACTGCCACATTTCACCCCAAGCCTTCCTGTGATTTACAGATGATTTAATCAGTTCTGAACAGATAGATCTTATGATCAAATGAACATGAGAAATGCAAAGCAGCAAAAAGGACAGCACCATAGCCAGAGGATCATCAAGGGTCCCAGTGCCCATTACCTTCAACCAGCACAAAGTCTTACGTACTGAGGAGAGGGCATGAACCAAGAACTTTGAATACAACAGTTGCTTTTCCGCCATCATGATATGCAGGACAGAAATAGCTGACATGGAACCACAGGAGTAGGCTCTCTTCTATTGATATTCTGTTTGGTATGTGAAGTGTCCTGGGTGCATGGGTTACAAGCTGCTGTTAACTATGTTCAACCCTTATCCACTCTTCCTAAGCAAGTTCACAAATTAAATAACCAAGGATGAAGGGTACCCTTGTATAAATGAAGCTTACTGTCCATATTCAGATTAAGAACTTGGGTATGAAACCATTTTAGTGGGTGTAAAACCTCCTCTGGTCAGTGGCTAGACAGTAAACATCCTTTCTCACACTCCTAGAACTGCCTAAAGCACTTGATGCTGTCTCAGAGACTCAGTTTCTTTTCCTGAGGGGGAAAAAAAGAAACCATCTGAAATGGTCTGAGCTTTTTCTCTAACAAGGCACTCAAAACATGATGACAGAAAACTGCAGCTTTATCAGAAACTTTCACACAACTTTTTTTTTTTTCATTATCTACAAGCTGTAACTAAGTACAGCAGTTTGAAAACCAAGACTCAAATTCCAGGTTGTTATTTGGAAAGTCATTTGTGTCACCTTTCTGAAATCTAGGCATTTTGTAGCATCATCTAGCAATTATTCCTGGCTAGGAAACTTGTCTCTGGTAGATTATAGTCTGGTTTTAGTAAGTTATGCTTTGATCATCCATCATCTGACTATAGCATGCAGTGTATGTTCACACAAAACTGCAATTACTGTAAAATACTGCCAGGTATCTTCTCAGAAAAGCAGAATTTCACTCTCACATACATGTCAAATTTTGCTACCACAAGAAGCCATCCTGTTGTACACAGTTCTTTCCTCTGGAGGAACACACAGTAAAGCACACCATGGACCTGACTCAATTTGTGCAGCACAGTGCCAGAATGTGCAGTGTAAGAATACCACACAAGCAGTGTGGAACATATATATATAAACATTCGTGCTCAGCTGAAAGATTGTAAGTGATGACAAATTGAAATTACTTTTGAAATTGATTCCAACACTTAATTATGCTCAATAGTTATAACTTTGCTTTTTAGAAAGATATTTATAACAGGCATTTTAGTCATCTGATTAAACTGTGATTCAGAACTCATAAGCCTGAGAGCTCAACTTCCCTGCATGTACAAGGGGCAAGATATGGATTCCAGCACATGGGTTAGAGTACCTAAATAAGTGTGTAGAATCAGACAGTGTAAATATCCTTTGGCTTCATTAGTTTAAGATAACCTAAAACCATGTTCCAGTTCAGGTTTGTCACCTTCAAAAATGACTTTTTGAAGTACTTTTGAAGAAAATAGCAAAGAAATGTTGAAGCAGAGCAGATCTCTTTGTGGATGTAGTGAGAATCACACTACTGCAACTCTCAATCAGTAGCACAGCTGGAACTTCAGCCCACACTTCTGCTCCTTGCTGGTTTGGGATAGGCTTAAGTACATATTTATGCCCTGCTCAATGGGGCCTGTAGAAACAGATTTCAGCTGTTACAGCAATGCCTTTGTCTCTGGCATGCATCCATGCAAGAGACTCCAGCTTCTCCAGTTTCTTGATTATTGCTCATTTCCTGGAACATTTGGAAGCACCACAACCATCTTCCCAGTTTTCCTGCCAACCTGTGCTGCAGGGCAAAGGGTTCAAGTGGCTTCATTCATTTTTACGAGTGTTTCTCTTTCATTTCTGGAAGGATGCAAACAAATAACCAGGAATTCTGGATAACAACCACCTCTTATGCTTCATTTCTTGTCTACTGTCCCATGGCCAAACTTAGCATTCCAAAAGATTTGCCTCATGTTCACCAGCTACTGACTTCAGTTGCTACTGCTTCAGTCATAAACCTGTTCCAAGTTCTTCTTAATAGCTGCTTTCCAGCATATCCAATGCAGTACAGCTCTAGGGCAACCCTGTGGGCTGCTCTCCAGAATACAGTCCGGCTCTTTTCTTGTAGCAGGGCAACACTGGCTTGTGCTGGTGTAGGCAGGGGCCCAGGAGGTGTTCAAAACCTTTTGAGACTTCCACACTGCTGGCAATGGTTCTGTTCCCTCATCTCCCACCCTTGTCTCCTGTTTAATCCCAACATAAGGTTCAGGAGAAGAAACAATAGACTGGACAGGATTGTCTCAGGAGCAGAGCAGGCATTCAAGGTAGAAAACTTGCTTTTTCTCAGTATGGACAGCAATATAGTTTCAGTATTCACATTCCACTGGCAAAATCAGAAGCAGAACAATGTGGGCCTGCCTTTGCTATCTGAGTGATTGAGCATGTGTTCTCTCTCTGCTCCCAGGTGGTTTAAAGCACAATTGCTATCTTTTGTTGATGATGTTTTGCTTTCTGTGTAATGGTTTGGGTTAAA
>VYZS01105448.1:2573-35824 GCA_013400695.1 Neodrepanis coruscans
CATTTCTTGGGGGTATATAACTTTTATTTCAATGTAGCCTGCTATGGGAGGGAGCTACCAGAATTAAGTTTTAAATAACAGAAGTCAGATTAGCCGCTCTAGTAACCTACATTTAGGGATAGTGTGTTCATTTGAAGTTAATTGGAGCTGGCAGTTGATCTCTTTTATCTAGAATTAGTAAATAACATGTGCTATTTATTATCTCTCTCTTAGAAGGTGTTGTGTGAAGTGGTGAATTACAGCTCTGAAATCTGAGCCTGAGCCTAGTTATGTGCTAGATATGTAATTTACCTTTCCTAATGCTATTTTAATAGAGAAGACGGGACTCAGAGGGTTGCATGCAAGTGTTCTTATTTGTTGGAGAGCTACTGCTCTCATATTTCTTGAGATTGCTGTGATTTTTGTGATATTAAGTCAGTTTCCTTGGAAATTGATATTCTACGGTCACACATTTATGGAAGATTACTTGCATCAAGTATTCATGAGGCCCAAAAGAGAAGTTAATAAAGAGAATTTGTTTCTCTGACTGGTTTAATATCTTTGTTGTAAATTATGATGTATCCAAGTGAAAAGAAAAAGGTTTAACTGTGTTCTCACTACTGGAGAGTCAAAAAGGTTGTACAAGTATATACTCTTTAAATGTTTCTCAGTGTCATCCCCTTTATTGTGATGGAGGAAAATCTCATCATGCAAATGAAAACCTTGTTTTATTCCTTTGAACTCCATGTGGATTGAACAGCCCAGGGAGGCTGCTCTTTTAGTGGATTGATTGATTTATTCATTTATTCACATAGTGGCGATCTTGTGCTGAGATTTATTTTTTTTAAGTCCTTTTTTTAGTCTTTCTTGAGCACCTCTTGTGAGAGTACTTATAATCAGATGAATTATACTGTGTCAAAATGTTAAAAAAATGAAAACCTAGACTTTTATCTAGCTCTCATCATCCTACAAAATATAGAAATAGATGTGTGGTTGCAATGAATCACATTTTGTGCCTTATTCAGTTCACGTGGCTTAACAGCTGATTCATATAGAACAGCTACCTAATCCTGCACTTGGTGACAGGCCACATGCCAAGAAAACAGTCCTGCTACAGTCAGAGAACCATTTCCTCTGGAGAGTCCTATGACCTACTTAATGAATGATTTGAAACTATGGATATAGTGATTTTCTTTCTATATTAATTGAATTTATGTTCTGTGGAAGCAGCATCAGTATTCTGCTCTAGTTTGTCCTGTTTCAGCAGGGGTTTGGGCTCCATGATCTCCACAGGTCCTTTCCAGCCTAAACCACTCTGTGTGTTTGGGAAAGGGAAATGAGGATTTGTTTTGAAAGTGTAAGATAGAAAGCTCTCAAAACCCTAAAAGAAAATGAGTGTTTTTTTAATTGTTGAAGGAAAATGAAGTGTAATGGTTTTACTTTTCCAAAAGCCTGAAGAGGAGTGAGGACCTTTCCTCATACCTTAGGGGCCTGAAGTGACAAGCCATATTTAGTAAATATTTACAGTGCACAGTTCCAAGGTTCTGGAGGAAGCTATTGACTTATGTTTGGCTAGAAGCAAAAAACCAAACCCCCAAAAACCCAAACCCAAGCAAACCTCCCCAAAATAGCACTTCCTTTTGAATTGTACGATTTGATGGTATTTTTCAGTTTCTGTGTATGTATTTATGGTACATCAGATGTGGAAATCTCATTCAAAGTACAGGCTATCAGAATTTTGTTTTCCTTTTTATTTTGTCCAGAGTCTTTTGCCATTGCATACATGCAAATCTGCAGGACACAATATACATTTGCATGGCATTTTTGGATGGAAGTATGAGGCCCATAACTAGACATCATTACTGGGTGATGGGAAGAGGTGAAAGCTGAATGAAAATGAAACATGCTGCTGAGCAATTGTATCCTTAGTTTCATAGTATAATTATGTGAAATAATAGTGGTGCTATTTGTCATCAAATTTAGGAAAAACTTGCTAAATTTCCTGGATGGTGACTGGGCTCTGCTTGTTTGCAACATTCAGAACTAACCTGCTTGTAGAGATGAACATCAACAAGAATGAAAGTGAAGTGTCAGGAATCTGAGAGGTTTTAATGTTTCACAGCTTCTTACTCAAAACTCTCAGAACTCAGAAGCCTGTGCCCACTGTTAACACAGGCAACAGTTTTTAGTGGATTTGAATTTGGTGTACATAATATTTGGTTTGTCCAAGGTTCAGATTTTAACTGAATATCTTAGATTTATAAAAATATTTTGGAAGTAAGTACACTTACAGATTTAATATCTTCTGGGAACATTTTCTGCAGTTACACAGAGGTGTGAAAGTATGTACGAAAGCAATCGGATTGCTTTAGGCTAATGAGTTACCACTTGTCATCTCTGACTGCTCTACTTCCAAAGTAGGGCGTATTCAAAAGGTTTTTGATTTAATATTCGACATTATATATATGTATGTACTTAAATGTTTTAAAACCAAAATCCTAACCCCCCTGAAAAAAACCCAACAAACATATATGCAAATATATATAAATACTTCTGTGTGATCTTTGCTCTTTTGGGTTTTTTGTTTGTTTTGGGTTTTGGGGATTTTTTTTTTTTTAAATTGGTCTCATTCTTCATTATGGAGAACTGCACTAATTTGGCTCTGAATAGAGTCATGTTGGTCAGTGAGGAAGACACTGGCTATTAGAGTCCTGTAACTCCAACAGTCAGATTGACTTTTCTTGTTCATGCTGGATGAGTTCAGAAGCTTAATTTATCTGTTAGCACAGTCACTCCAATGCCAGTAATATAACACCTATCCTTTATGTAATCCTTCCCTTGCTTCAGCCAGCTGATGAAAAGCCAAAAAGAACAACTTTTGGTGGAACTGTGGATGTATGTTAAAGCAGGGGAAGGAAAAAGAAATATGTTGAAAACAGTAGAACAGGATAAAATGTTCCTGTTGTTCAGGAAATATTGTTATGCAAAATGAAATATATGAATTAAAAAATGACATGCTACGTTTTATAGTTTGAATGAGAGAAACAGGTTAGTAGAAATCTGGGTCAGACAATTGTGAGATTTAAGCCTTTTGTGGTAGAATTACAAAAGCAATCATAATTGGACACTAAGACTTCCATGTTGAAAAATGTTTTTAAGTTACTCTACTCTTTGTGCTATTTGGAGACTGTCTTTAGGTTTGAACATAAGCAAAGTACTTCAAGCAGATCACCTCGATTTGTTAACTAATTGTGTCCTGTTGAACCAAGCCAGTGCCTGGAACACCCTACCCTCTGGCAGTGGGGTTGTTACGGCTCTAAATGCATTAACTTAAACGCTAAAAAAATACAGCAAGTAAATCTCATTTTCCAAGAACACCGCTGTCATATATGAAATAATTTCCACGGCGTTTGTTCCATTGTCTGCAGCTGGTGTTTATGTGCTGCAGTGAGAACTTGAGCAGGGGGTCTGTGGACACTGGTGTTGAGCACAGTGGGTTCCCACCCCCCCTTGCAGTGCTCTCTCCTTCAGCGCCCGGCCGGGCAGCGAGCGGCGCGTCAGCTGACTCCAGTATTAGTTTCATGGTACAGGAGGAAATGAAGTGTTTGTTTCCAAAAGTTTTCACTTCTTCGGTGAAATGGTGAGCATATTGTTGCTGGTTTGGGGCTTTTTCTTTTTTTTTTCATGTGGTGTTATAATTTAGTTAAGGAGGTGAATCTTTTAGAGTGTTTGCTACAGGTGTCTGTTCGATTAGACAGTTTGGGGAGCTAAGGAAAACCAAGACCAGCTCCTCCTCTGTTGACCTTTTGGGGGGAGGAGGGGGAGTCAGGAGTGATATTGGCATAAAGTGACAAATTATTGCAACTAAATAGCTTCATCCATATTACTATCTTGCTTGATTCTTTCTAAACAATTTAATTTATGTTGGTAAATTTACTGATGTAGAAGATGCCTTTCAAAGTTTGATATTGCTAAGTCATCCTCAGTTAAGTGTGTGGCATAAAGGTTTATATTTAGCACTTCAGTGCAGCAATGCAGTTAGCAGTAGAAAATTGCTTTCTTTCTCACTTGGCTGCAAATAATTAAAGTTTAGAAGTTTAGCATATAAGTCATTGCTTCAGTATGATTTTTCAAGTGTGTGTTTCTGACAGCAAATTTAAAAAGCTAGTTTCACTGTATAAATTACTGTTCTCTTTTAAATAATAGCAACACATATTTACATTTCTCAGCAATTTCTGGACAGTAATCAGAAGAGAGAAGAAACTCTTAGATCTTGGAAAAATGAAATCTTTATACCACCATGGTGACACAGCAAATCAAACTCTTTTTTTTTTAAATGCATTTCTGTAACTTGATATTTGATCAGCATTACCTTTGGAGAGACTGTGTGTTCCATAAGTATATGCATAAAAGATCATGTTAAATTCAGAAGGTGAGATAAATTTCTGAGGGTTTTATATAAGTTCCTCCAAGTGTCAGAGACTGCAGTGGAACTGGAGTTCCAATGATGATGGAGTTGATGTTGAGGAAACTGTGCATGGGGTACAAGAAGCTGCATAGTTCTCCCTCATTACCACTCCTGGCTGTACAGTGACAAGCAGGGGATCTCTTGCATCCTCCTCACTAGTTTTGGATTGCTGTGTTTAGCTGTGATTCCAACTCTCTTTGCAGTTATGGAAAGTGGGAAGTGCAATCTCCAAGCATGATTCCTGAGCGTGGAATTAATGAGAATATGAATATTTACACAGTACCCACCTCACCTAGTTTTCCTTCCAACGGAAATGGCCATGTCAGGCTGTAGGTTGGTGTTTAGTATTTCACTGAGTGAAATTCAACTTTTATTCCATTGGAATAGCACAGGGTTTTTCCCTATATTGGACTGTTTGGTGTGTGTGTTTGTTTTTAGTATTTATGTCAAGGAGTAAAGGAAGGAAGATGAAGAAGGTGCTTATTTTTTCCTCTGCCCTCCTGAGCTAACAACACAATATTTAAAAAGAAAGAATACCTGGGCATTGTAAATTGGCAAAACTATTGGATGAGTTTTGCATAAAGATATTGTGGAAGTGTTTCTTGTCCCTCCCTATGTCTTCCTACTCTTCTCCTTTCCAGCTTCATGCCATGCTTTTAACAGTCCCTTTCCCACAGATATAAACTGTGCAACCAAAAGGATCAAGCTTAGTTTTTTGAAATGCATCTTAGTGATCAGTGGGTGATTGAACTTTTATCCTGAGACTCCTGACCAAATCCTCAGTGACACAGTGCAGTAAATGTGACAGCGGAGTGTTTGCAACACCTTGGTTATCCAATAGTGCAACAATGTGACTTGTAGTTTGAAACCCCTGTGTGAATGTATCTTCGTATTTCATGGAACCGTTTTGACCTCTAATTAATGCATTGTTAGGAATGGATTTATACCTAGTAGTAATTTTTGTTGATCTTTAATGTGTAGTTACCATGCAAAAAGAAAAATACATGTCTGCTAAGATGTCGATATATTTCTATAAAATGAATATTCTTTTTGGTAAGTTGTATTTTCTTTTTTTTTTTTTTCTCCCTTATGTTTTTGTTGTGCAGAGCTCTGGGATTGAAACATTAGTGGAGGAGCTTTGCTCCAAGCTGAAAGACCTTCAGAGTAAGCAAGGTGAGGAAAAAAAGGCTTAAACTTCTGAGGCAATGTGTTGTGTTTATCAACTGTGCAACATTCTGAGACGTGGGGGTGGGGAACTAGGCTTTATTTCAGTAGCTTTTAGTACAGACGATGCAATTTTAAAATACATTTGAATAATTTCTTTCCAGTAGTTCAAGCAATTCTTAAAGTATTGTATTGGTATGCTTTGTTTACCTAAAAAATAGCCAGGCACAAATGGAGTTTTCCTCATGAAAGCTGTAACTGTTTGTGTCCAGCTATGCCTGCCTTTTTAGTAAATATTCCAAATTCAGTATCCCACTCCCTACCAAAAGTAATGAAAATAAAGTAGGCTTGATTCCATTCCATTTGTGTATTGATACTTGCAAAGAGTAGATTTACCTGAAAATAGTTATGTACTAAATGTTCCATCCCAAGGAGGTGCAGTTAAAATTTCTGGGCTTTAGGGGAATGGTAATGGAGCTGTGATGTGAGAGTTTCTTCCAAAGATGAAGTGATGTTGAACATTTATTTTTGGAAAAAATTAAAAAAAGGTTAAAAAATAGTACTTCTCACATCTTCTTTTTTTTTTAAACATATTTATTTATATAAAGGGTTTTAATATAAAAAATTAGAAATCTTTAGAGCCACATCCACACAGGAAATATGCCTTTACATCCACTCAAAACACAGCAACTACTGTTTTTAGTTTCCTTTTAGTGAAATACTTGAGAAAGTTACACGTGACCAAACATAAAAATACCTACTTAAGCAGTTGATGTTTTTAAAATATTTTTTGTACCTGTAGCAGTGCAAGACTGACATAAGGATCTGGATAGCAAACAAGTAAAAATTCAGTCGGGAGTCTGGTAGCAAGGGCACTGCCGGCTGTGAGGTTGCATGCAGCTGCTGGGCAGTCCTGTTGGGTCACATTAGCGGGTCCATCCAGGACAACAATGGAAAACTTAAATCTTTCGTGGTAACTTGTAATTTCTTCATGTTATTTACAGTGTTTCAGGGAAATTTTACTAGTATTACAGGTATATACATCCTGGTGTTTTTTGTTAAATACTGTTATAAAATACACTGGCTTTTTGAATTTTTCTGTTAAGCTTTTGGAATTTTCTTCCAAAACAGAGGAGAAGATTCACAAAAAGTTAGAAGGCTCTTTGACTCCTGAGACTGATTTATCTCCCACAGCAAAGGATCAAGTAGAAATGTATGCACTTTTTTTTCTATTATCTGAGATGCTTTTCTCTTTCTCCTTTTACTCCCATATTTTAACACAGTAAAGTTAACTTAATGGGAAATCTGAAGTTTTGTGGATATTAATAATTTTTTCCCTGCCATTTCTTTTGTTAGTCTTGAATATTTAAATATAAGCACTTGGTACCATGGGCTAGTTTAATTTTTGTAAAAGTCCTGACTACTTTCATCTGAATATATGCAGAACCTCAAACTCAAACCATACTGTATTTTAGTTTCCTTTAGACTAAGTCAACCAAAGAAACTAAAAGCCTTAAAACAGCATTAATTGACATGTTAGACTTGCAGGGAGAGAATTAATATCCAGGATTCAGAACCCACTGTCTTCTGTTGAGGAAATGGCAAACAAAGTCTTTTATAACCTTTAAACTCTTGATAACTGATGTGATCTCCTAGTTAGCAAGTACCTGAGTCCAGTGTTACTGGAGTACTCAGCAGTTTTATCATTGACCTTGCTTTGAGATACAGCTGCTTCTGTATCTCTTAATTGTGACCTTTGGTAGCAACAGTCCAGTAGAAATGTTACTAAATAGATGATACTTCCTCAGGGAGCTGATTGTGCTCATGAGCTTTTAACTTAACTGACTTCTAAAAGTTTTTATTAGGTTTTCCTTGAAATATATGTGATTCAGTATAAATCTCTACTGTCAAACATGTGCTACTTTAAATGGTGTGGAAAACCATATTTTAATCTTGTCCCTGTTGCATAAAGCTGTTAAGTATCTTAAACTACTCAAGAATTAATCTCTTTTTTAATAGCTTTTTCTTAATAACTGTATGATTAAACAATGCAGAATTTAACAGAATTGCAGAATTTCTGCATAAAGGAGAATTTTAAAAACTGGAATTCAGGACTTCCTCATTTATAATCTAAATCAAAAAAGTTTAACAAGACTATAATGAATTGCTACATTATCTAATAAACCTGGGGACAGGCCTCCACTGTTGTAAGCACCCATAATTTCTCTCTACAGTGACATTTAGTAGTCTTTGAAAAGGGAACTGTTTTACATGTAGGCAGTACATTTCTAAGCATGTATTAATGCAAACACTTTCAAAGCTTATCTTAATTTCCCCTTTGGTATCATACAGATAGTGCTATGAGTGGCATGTGTGTATGTAGTGCAAACTAGATTTTTTGGCAATTAGATTGTTGGTTTTTTGTTGTGTTTTTAGTAATACTTTCTAATCTTAATGCCTATCTGAAGCTCTACAATCTGAATGTCCCTTTTGTTTTGCTTTCAGGTACTATGAAGCGTTTCCTCCTCTTTCTGAAAAGCCAGTTTGCCTGCAGGAAATTATGACTGTATGGAATAAATCCAAAGTATGCTCTTACTCTAGCTCCTCATCTTCATCCACTGTTCCACCAACTAGCACGGATACATCTTCTCCGAAGGACTGCAATAGTGAAAGTGAAGTAACTAAAGACAGAAGTAATAAAGTATCTGCCACTGTACAGGAAAGAACCCAGCAGAAGAAAAGCAAAAACGAGAAAGAAAACAAATATAGTAGCAACACTGTTGAAGAGAAGCCTGTTTTATACAAAAAGCAAGTCCGACATAAGTCTGAGGGAAAGATGCGTCCTCGCTCCTGGTCATCTGGATCCAGTGAGGCTGGCTCCAGTTCTAGTGGTAATCAAGGTGAATACAAGGCATCAATGAAATGTATTAAAGTAAGACACAAAACAAGAGAGGTTCGGAATAAAAAAGGGCGTAACGGGCAGAGCAGGCTGTCGGTGAAAGCCGGTGAAAAGGCTGATCGGAAAGTCCACAGCGGGAGCAGCAGCAGCAGTAGCAGCGGGTCCATCAAACAACTGTGCAAAAGAGGTAAAAGACCATTAAAAGAAATTGGAAGAAAAGAAGCTGGCGGTAGTGATGGAAAAGATTTGTATTTAGACAGCAGAAATGAGAAGGAGTATAAAGAAGAGCCCTTGTGGTACACTGAGCCGATTACGGAGTACTTAGTTCCTCTTAGCAGAAAAAGCAAGCTGGAGACGACGTACCGCAACAGAGAAGATATATGTGGTGTAACATCAGAGGCTGTAGAAGAGTTGTCTGAATCAGTGCATGGTCTTTGTATTAGCAACAATAATATTCATAAAACATACCTCGCAGCAGGTACTTTCATCGATGGTCACTTTGTAGAAATGCCTGCAGTTCTAAATGAGGATATTGACCTCGCTGGGACCTCAATATGTTCTCAACCAGAGGACGACAAATATTTAGATGATGTTCATCTCTCAGAACTAACACACTTCTATGAAGTGGATATTGATCAATCCATGTTGGATCCTGGTGCCTCAGATACGATGCAAGGGGAGAGTCGGATTTTAAATATGATTCGACAGAAGAGTAAAGAAAAAACTGATTTTGAGGCAGAATGTTGCATAGTGTTAGATGGAATGGAGTTGCAAGGGGAAAGTGCAATATGGACTGATTCGACCAGCTCTGTTGGTGCTGAAGGGTGGTTCTTGCAAGACCTTAGTAATTTAGCTCAATTTTGGGAGTGCTGTTCATCTTCTAGTTCTGGTGATGCAGATGGGGAAAGTTTTGGAGGAGATTCTCCGATCAGATTCTCCCCCATCCTAGACAGCACAATGCTTAATTCACACATGCTTGCTGGCAATCAAGAGCTCTTTTCAGATATTAATGAAGGGTCTGGTATAAACTCTTGTTTTTCAGTGTTTGAAGTGCAATGCAGTAACTCTGTTTTACCATTTTCTTTTGAAACACTCAACTTGGGAAATGAAAACGCAGATTCTAGTAGCACTGCTAATATTCTTGGGAAAACACAGTCTAGATTGCTAATATGGACCAAAAATAGTGCCTTTGATGAAAATGAACACTGTTCCAATCTTTCAACAAGAACCTGTAGTCCATGGTCACACTCGGAAGAAACACGTTCAGACAATGAGACTTTAAATATTCCATATGAAGAATCCACGCAATTTAATGCTGAAGATATTAATTATGTAGTTCCTAGAGTATCTTCGAATTATGTAGATGAAGAAATTCTAGATTTTTTGCCAGAAGAAACCTGCCAGCAACAAGCTAGAACTTTAGGAGAAATGCCCACTTTGATTTTCAAAAAGAAATCTAAGCTAGAATCTGTCTGTGGTATTCAGCTAGAACAAAAAGCAGAAAGTAAAGACTATGAAACTACACAAGGGTGTAGTGAAAGCAGTCCACATGGAGATGGCTACAGCTCAGGGGTTATTAAAGATATCTGGACAAATATGACAGACAGAAATTCTGCAGCAATGGTAGAAATAGAAGGAATAGAAGATGAATTGTTTTCAACTGATGTAAATAACTATTGCTGCTGTTTGGATACAGAAGCAAAAGTTGAAACCCTCCAGGAACCTAATAAAGCAGTGCAGAGGTCAGAGTATCACCTTTGGGAAGGTCAAAAGGAGAATGTAGAGAAGAGAGCCTTTGTCTCAAATGATTTATCAAAAGTAGATGGTGGTGACTATACCACACCATCAAAACCTTGGGATGTTAACCAGGATAAAGAAAACTCATTTATACTTGGTGGTGTGTATGGGGAGCTGAAAACATTTAACAGTGATGGAGAATGGGCAGTGGTGCCACCTAGTCACTCAAAGGGGAGCTTATTGCAATGTGCAGCTTCCGATGTGGTGACAATAGCTGGTACAGATGTTTTTATGACTCCAGGTAATAGCTTTGCCCCTGGCCATAGGCAATTATGGAGGCCGTTTGTATCATTTGAACAGAACGAGCAATCAAAGAGCGGAGATAACGGATTAAATAAGGGTTTTTCTTTTATCTTCCATGAAGACTTACTGGGAGCTTGTGGTAACTTTCAAGTCGAAGAGCCAGGGCTTGAATATTCATTCTCTTCCTTTGACCTGAACAATCCATTTTCACAAGTTCTTCATGTAGAGTGTTCGTTTGAGCCAGAAGGAATTGCATCTTTCAGCCCTAGTTTTAAACCTAAGTCAATTCTGTGCTCTGATTCAGACAGTGAGGTTTTACACCCCAGGATATGTGGTGTTGATCGAACGCAGTACAGGGCTATACGGATTTCTCCGAGGACTCACTTTCGCCCAATTTCTGCATCTGAACTTTCTCCAGGTGGTGGAAGCGAGTCAGAATTTGAGTCAGAAAAAGATGAGGGGGGTATTGCTGTCCCTCCTCAAGTAGATGTATTTGAGGATCCACAAGCAGATCTCAAACCTCTGGAAGAAGATGCAGAAAAAGAAGGGCATTATTATGGAAAATCAGAGCTTGAATCTGGAAAATTCCTTCCCAGATTAAAAAAGTCTGGAATGGAGAAGAGTGCACAAACATCATTGGATTCCCAAGAAGAGTCGGCCGGGATGTTGCCAGTAGGAAACCAAGATCCCTGTTTAGAATGCAGTATGAAAGAATCTCTAGATGGGAGAGTGGTGGAGAGCTCTAAAGTAAACTGCAGAATAGTGGAGCCACGTGAGGAGACTGGCAGGTTTTGCAGTTGTAAAGCAGGGTGTCATTTCCCCACGTACGAGGATAATCCTGTTTCTTCAGGAGAGCATGAAGAGGTATGTGGATATATAAAATTACAGAATTTGCAGCTGGCAGATGATAACCAGCAGTTTCTCATGTGACAGTTCAATTTAAATGTTTGTGATTGTATAGATCTCTAGAAAATACAGCTTTGTAGAAACACTGGAGGTTCCATCTGAAAATAAGAATAAACTCTTATTGTAAAGGTGACCGAGTGTTGGCACAGGTTGCCCAGGAAGGTTGTAGTCTCCACCCTTGGGAGATTTCAAAAGACATCTGGACAAGGTCCTGGGCAACCTGCTCTACGTGGCCCAGCCTGAGCAGGGGGAGTTGGACATGATGACCTCCAGAGTTCCCTTTAAACCCCAGTCATTCAGTGATTCTGTGAAAAATTAACCATCTTCAGGCATTTTGGTGTCATCTTGCATACCTTTAGAAATATATGCATGTGTACACTCATATGACTTTAAAATCTGTTTACCTTAGGTTTTTAGGTTATCTGATTCACATATAAAATGTTAAAATGTGCATAAAGTTTGAGTAATGAAATATTTCTGATTTTGATTCAGACATATTTTAATATTCTGAAGAGAAAGATCTGAAACCAGTCTTTTCAATGTAGTTACTTCCAAGTAGAAGAATTTGGAGTTGAATTGCTAGATGTAAACTTGAACAAAGAAGGGCTTATAGAGAGGCCTAATTATCTGGAAATTAAAACATCCTCTTCTCAGAATACACACAAAAAGGAGTAAAACATGGATGCAACATATCCATCACTACCACAGTACTGTAAGAAAGCCTCAGTTTAACTATGGGTTAAGCTCTGATCTTTCAGGTAGTCATAGCCATAAGTTAAGTAATAATCAAGAGCAAAAATCCTTTCCAGCCAAAAAATATCCCAGGTTTTTCTTGCTGTGAGCTCCTTCTGCTCTTGAGAAGAAATATTTAACTATCAAAAAAATTAGTTTCGTGGCCAGCCCAGAGATATTGTCTAGACAAGGATAAATTGCATCTTACATTTTCTTTTTCTTACATCTTACATTTTCTTTTCCTCTTCAGCCTCCTCTTCCACATATTCAGCAGTTTTTACATTAGCAGGGAATGTTTTCATTTTCAACTGAAGAATTGCAACCAGCTTATGTTGTGCATAAATTATAGTTTAAAATGCTAACTCATACATGGGAAAGCTAACCTTTCTCTTGCTGAAACTAAAGTTCACCTTTTTGTTGAACACAATCAGACTTCCTTATTTTCCTTCTTCACTATTTGTTTCTCCTCTCATCTTCCTTTAAGTTAATTGCTTCTCTTTCCAGTGTGAACAAGTTTTTCTGCTGCTTGCATAAGAGAATCAAATCTGTGACTTCTCCAGGCTCTTTCTAGACATCTTAGTTCCTCCTGCTCTGTTAAATTAACAGAGATGAAGTGGCTTCATAAATCTTTATTGAGTCTGGGAAGTTTCTGTGGTTGTGCCAGGCCTTGCAGAAAGAGTCGCCAAAAAATTAATAAATTTAGACTATAAGTCAGAACAGATTCTGGAACTGCCTTTTACCAGGAGTAAGTGAAATCTAACTTTATCATGCAGTAGGGCATAATGAATGAACAAATGGTGTAATATAGTTACTTCCAGCCCTTCCCAGATCTCCTTTTCTGGATGTGTAGTGCTCCAAGAGGATGTTTATTCTCATCTTCATTTCAACCACTTATCCATTCAGGAAAGTAGTAAGTGGCTGATAGAAGTTAACAGTGGTTCCATAGTTTATGGTAGTTCTGAGTCTTTGGTAGTGAATAATGCTCAGAAAGGTGTGGTATTTTATTTTCTTTAGGTTCCTTAGTGCAAGAGGAAAACTATCTGCTTCCCTTGCTCAGGTCTCATGATTTTGTAGGCATTTTCATAGCTACCAAGTGATAAACCACTGAGAAGTACAAAGGGCCAACAACCCTCTCAGCAGTCTAGACTCCAGTCTGTTTTGCAATTAGCTCTTCCTGTGGGGCTTGGGGAGGCTGATTACACCCTAAACTGAGACAGCCTCCTGTATCTGCTGTGTCCTGAGAGGTGTCTGCGCACTCTGGGCTTCGTAAGCATTGAGTCTGAAGATAATTGGCTTTTTGGCTCAAGAACATTTATCTAAATTCCTTGTTGTACTCAAGTGTCCATAAAAGATGCGTGTGAGCTTTTTTTCTTTTTAGAAGTGGTATTACTTATTTTCATGAGCATTAAACAAAATCAATATGAAATACCTAGAAATAAGAACAGTCTAGGAGAAACATTTTTTGTGGACATCCCACACATTCATGCATGAAAAAAAAAACACTTGAGCAGACATTATAGTATTGACTGATTAGTATAGATCAGTATTTGTAAAGATTTTTTAAAATAAAACTTTTGTGTTTCTATGCTTGATTTATGACAGAAATTAAAGTTATTGTTTAACTCACTGTGATCTAACAAAGTTTGAGTTGTGCTTTGAGGTACGTCCAATATTTTTGCATAAATAATGGATGTGAAAATACTAATTTAGACCACAGTGTAATAGTAACACATTCTGTTTTACATCACTTGAGTTATATGCATGCTGTGCAAACACACATCTCTGAATACCTCCTATTTATAAGACTGAGCATCTGGTTCAGTTTCCTCCCTCTTACCTTCTATATTAGAGCACTTCTTTTAGAATGATAGTGTATTTTATAGCAGGAATTTGCTAATAGCTCCTGCAGAAGTTCTTCAAACATGAATGATAATTATATACCCAGCTGCAAGATTAAACAAAACCCCAAAAACAACCAAACAACTAAACCAACCCAACAAAACAACACAAAGAAAATTCCAAACCAAACCAGTACGTTCCACCCAAACAACTACATAAAAATCCACAAACACACTCCCACTGCCCTCTCAAAGTACAGTTCTTTTTCTTCCCAGTAAATGCTCAGATCATTTAGCCCTGCAGTCATGGGTAAGTACATGATCTGGACCAGTAAATGGTCTCTGAATATATTCCATGAATATACCAACATTGAATCTCTTGTCAACAAATTTTATATGGGCTCCAATCTAGTAGGTGTGCTCTAAGAATGCTCATACTGATACGTCCCTGAGTTAGAGAAAAGGACTGAACTTTTAAGTTCTAAACATGCCTAATACCATGGTTTTGGGTATGAAGGAATTTTACTTGAAGAAGTGTACATGTGTTTGTGGCTCTCATGACTGAATTGGCCATGAAATTTAGTGAAGTGCTGTGCTTGACTGGAGTGATGCAATGTAAGTGTGTAACCACCTTTAGGAAGGGCTGTCATGAGAGGAAGGGAAGAGGGGAGCCTTATAAACATTGGTTCTGAGGTCAGCAGTGTGGGAGACAGGCTGCCATAAATCCAGGTAGTGATAAGAGTGAGACAGAATTCAGAGAGGTCTGCTGTGTGCCTTAAAATCAGGGGAATTAAGTGAAAAAAGAGCACATAGAGTCATCCACTTACAAAGCAAAAGGCTTCATTGTAAAAGAGAGAGTAATTTGGGGGCTCTCTGAAACAGGATTGGTGCAGGTAGTTCTTGGTAAGTGTGATTGTGGCAGATGATGAAAACACAAAGACTCTTCAAGTTCTAACATTCTAATTTGAAAACATTAATATGCTGAGGAATTGATGAGTGGTAGTACCTTTATGAGAGGACTTAAAAAAGGTAGAGTTCACAGTAACAATATAAAAACCACACGAAAAAAATTGAAGGTTTAAAGTAAGCCAATAAAATAAAGATTTAGTACACCTGGAAGTCCCAGAAGTGTATCAGAAACATAAAAATGACTGAAAGATATTTGAGAAGCAGAGCTAACAAGCTTGGAAAGCTATGAAAAGATAATATCCAAAGTATTGATTAGTGCATTTATTGTCATTGTTAATGAAAAGACAATTAAGTAAAGGGGTAGTACAGATACATTACACTGTTTCAGCTAGTCATAGCAATATTTAGCTGAATATCATGAGGAACAGCAACTAATTTGAGAAAAGCCTGGTAGAATACTTGTTTGAGAATACAGAGAAGATAGAAAACATATAAAAAGCAATTTTTTTTTAGAAGAGGAAAATGGAACTTGGGGTGTTACCAATGACTCTCCTAAGTTCCCTAAAGAAATATTTTAAACTATAAGTGTCACAAATGTACGAGTAACTGAGAAAGTTTCCAAGTATTGCTTTAGTAAAAAGATTGCACTCTCAAAATAACAGTTAGTGGTTTACTGGAGGACAAGAGAGATGATTATTTTTTCTGTTATGGGGCATGTTTATGAAAATGTCTGATGAAAACAAACTGGGAAAGTCTGTGGTTATACTGGAAGGCAGGATTAGAATCAAAAGGTTGTTAAATTGGAGCAGTGGCCTGAAACATAAAATGCAATCTGCAGGGACATCTAAAATTTCTGAAGAAAATAATAACCCTCTACACAAACACAGTGTGAGGAGTGACAGGTGAGGAAATGATGTGAAACAGAAAAGCATCTTTTTTGTAGCTGAGCATAAATCAGCAGTGACAGACTGCAAAAGACAGCAACATTGTGGTACATAAACAGGAATTCCCTTCTGTAAGAGGGAAAGGAATTGCTCCTCTGGAGCACTGGGCTCAGCTCTGGCTCCTTGTATTAACAAAGATCTTGAACAGAGCAACACAAAGATCACAAGTTATGAAAACAGAGTAAAGGAACTGGGGGCATTTAAGCTCAAATAAGAGACTTGAAGCAGAGGCAGCAGTTTTGCAGAAGCCATGTTCATAGTTAGAGGAGATAAAGGAAAAGCTGTATTGTTCTCTAGGCTCTGGTAAACACAAAGGAAATGGATGTGATGACTTTTAATCATGGTAAAAGAGATTGAAGAATGAGAGCATAGTGAAAGGCTCAATTATTTTTTAAGGAAGCAGTGGGAATCCTACCTTGATGAGATTGAGTAGAGGAATAGTGCATTGTAGTTGATTCCAGCTTTGTAGAGACTAGATTTGGTCATTTGCACATATATTTTCAGTGAAATTCAACTACCAAACAGGTTACTGCCAAAGATGTTTTAAAAATATAAAGTCCATACTCAGCTCCCTTTGTTCATTATTGACTACCTTCTTGAGCCAGGTCTATCTTCACTGGGTGGCTGATAAATTAAAATTAGGATCATATCTTTTGGGATGAATCTCATTGGGTTCATTGCTGCTTTGACTTCTAAATTATTCATGTGTTTCTTGTATTCTTCCTGATAGCAAGGGATTGCAGAGCAGGTTCAAAAAAATCTGTACTTACAGATTAATTACTTTTTCTATGCCTTGTTATGAAAGTGTCAGTTGTAACACTTCTGATAATACTCATTCAGACCATACTGAGGCTTTAGTGCTTATTGTGTTCACGTGCTGCAAACCTCCTGTCAGGCCCGTGACCCTTGTCAGTGTGCATCCTGAAGGGGTACTGATATTCAGTGATGATGTTTCCAAATTAGTGTCTAAAGCCCAAATCCTGAAAGGCATTTCAATTTAGATGAAAAATAATAGCTATTTACATGGGTAGGTGTAAAATTTAATAAACTTTTTTATAAAATACTGAAGTGCTCTTAAGACCTTCAGGCAGATGGTCCTTACAACTCCAGATCCCAGCTTTGAGAAGATCTTTGCATAAATTTTGATTGAAGAATAAAGTTCTGACCAGTGTAACTTTACTAACTAGCATGTGACTAAGCTGCTATATGAACTTGCTGTGGAGTTTTCCCTGTAACTCTAGGGAAAAACTTCTGATGGAATCAAGGAAGTCAACAAAAATGATTGCTGCCTCAAACAAAATTGTTAGTTAAGGAACAAGAAAAAACCCACCAATCTTTCTCCCTGTGCAGATTGTTGATAAGATTTAAGTTGCCAAGCAAACCTATAACAGTGCTTGGTGGAGAAAAAAAACACATTGCATATGCATAAATGCTCTCTAAGAAATTTGTGAGGCTGCGAAATAAAAGTAATTTTCTGCCAAGAAAAAAGAATAAAGTAAATTCTTAATGAATGATTTGTATGAGCAAGCAAGCTCTTACCTGAGGATAAATATTTTTTATATCTAGATATATGACAAAATATAAATAAAATAACGTTTTTTATAAATTTATTTTTCAAATGAATCTGTATTCAGAAGGAGAGAAGGAAGGAACCCTACCTTCCTGCCCCCTCCATATTTCTCCTACCTCTGTTCTGTGGCTTTTCCATCTGCATTTATCATTCAGGTAATCAAATCTCACACAGGACAGTATCAGGTTTATCATTTTACCTTATGACTGGGACTTTTCCCTGAAATACAGTTTTCATACTTCTAGATCTGGTCTTCCCAACTTCAGTAGTCATTGTTTCCTCACCTGCCCAAATGCCCCTGTCAAAAGATATTCCTAAAAGTTGGCTTAATGTCCTGTCATACCAAAACTTCAGTTACATTTCAGTTCTGTCAGCAAACTCACACTTTCACTGAAATGTGCTGTTTATCAGGCCACCTGCTGTTCCCAGTTAAACACAGTGGTGTTGGAAACGTCCCTTGCTGTAGTGAGTATGGAACACTTTACACAAACAAAATGAGCAGAAGAGTTAACTGCATGTTTGTTCTGGTTAGCCCGGCTCCCCAGGCTGAGGCACGTTCCCCGAAGTCTTGTCTTTGTCCCCAGACCAATATAATAGATCCTGCTGTATTCTCACAGCACCACTTCATCAGCTGATGTATCACATGTTGCTGTCCATAACAGTCTTGCCAAGAAAGCAGCAATACAATAAAAGTGTGCAGAATGACTGCTTTATTTCAAATACGTGTGTGAATGGAGGAGGTGAGGAAAAATGTTACTGGCTCTAGGAAGTGGTATTCATGGTGCAGGAAAACATCTTCTTTGTTGTCCATTTTATTCAGGTGTATCCTTGAAATAGCGAATTGCTTTTCCATCATTGTGCTAGAGATCAAATACACTATTTAAAGTGATCGTTATCCACTTAAGATCACAAAATCTCTCCTTTGCATTAGCTGCACTAAAATTTCTTTAATTGGAAAAAAACTAAGATTTGCTTTTATTCTTTTAGAAAATATTCATACTGATGTTTGCAAAGAATAATTGTTAATTTCATGTGAAGGTTTGGATGAAAGACTTATGTGAATAGCCCTGCTGTTGTATGAAGTTCTTGGGAAGGTTCACTTGAGAAAACAGATACAGAATGATGTTACAAGGAACATCAGTAGTTCCTTGTAATCCTGTAGTAGATGCCAAAAAAAGACACACAAGTGCTATTTAAAGTTTTGAAACAGTTTTAGTCTTTCAAACTCTTACACAACAGCAAACATTAAATTTAGAGGTTTTCTGCTGTTGGCTTAGCTTTCAGGGTGAGGAAGGTAACATGTGACCAGAAGCAGAATTGGATTTTTAGTTTCTGCATGTAACTGCACAGTTCTGACCCAAATCTATGGAAAATTCATAGATAGGGATTTAAATCAGCCAGGACTTGGGGGAGGAGAATCTTGCATTGCTGTAACATTATAGTAATGTCTGTTTGTGAATGATGAAGTCCTGGAGTGATTTTATATCACCTCAACCAGAGGCTCTAGGAGAAGCCTTGGTTCCTCTGTGCCTAGTTGTAAAACAAGAAAAGAAACTCTTCAGTCTTCTCTCCTACCTGCAGCAAGACTGAGAATGGAACAGCATTGCATTTGGTTTTGCCCTGCTGTCTTTGAGTTCTACTTAAGAATAAAATAAAATAAATATGTATAACTTCAGGGAGCAGAGACTTTCACTTGCAATTTCTCATACCAGAACCATGGTGAATAATAGCTATTTAGATGGGTAGCTGGACAATTTAATATAATTTTTCATAAAACACTGGAAGTGTATGTGAGTATGTGTGAGAGAGGAGGAGGAGACATTAATTGAAAATGCTGTTTCAAAAGGGAAAGATTGCCAACAAAGGAAGGTAGACTCATGGTGCTACTCTGGACTTGGTATTTTGTATTTACTGATTCAGAGTATTTATTCAATTCACAAAAATTATGATGATGACAGATTGTGCTGTTATAGTAAACATTTAAGCAGCTGTAAGAAAAATTGGTTTTCTTCAGTAAATGCATAAAATCAGCCCCTGCCCTCCATCTCCTGGCAAACAAAACCCCAAATGGCTTTAGTATGGATAGAGGGTCTTTACACATCCATCCTTTTGCTTTACACACCTGACCTTAATGCTGCTTTAGAAGTAACACACATCACATCATGAGGGTCAGTGTGGGGGCAGGAGGGCGTGGTCTGAGCTGAGACTGACTGACCCCTGCACTGAGCTGGGAGCTGTCTCTGACCGCCTCCAGCTCTTCAGGTACTGAGGCTGTGACAGCAGCACAGAGGAGTCAGCTCACTCATAGACCATCCTGCAGCATCTGCATGGGCTCTGATGGTTCCTTAGCCCAGGAAGGAAGCCCAGTGCAGCTTGTTACACCCTGCCAGACTCAAGCTGGCTTTGCTTGTAACCTGCTGTGGTTCATCCAGCTTATCCTGTGTGCAGGTGTGACAGCAGCAATGGGAGTGACTTTGAAGTTAATAAAGCGTTGTGCCTGTGGAGTTCAGATGCCTCTATCTACAGTCAGCACAGAGTGAGGCTTCCATGATTGAATTTATTTGTAAATGCACATAGTTCTTATTAAGTCTTGCTTCAAACACCCTTGAGCTTTCTTTTTCTTTTTAAATTTTTTTTTCATGTTCAAAAAGACACCAATCTATGGTTTAACTTTCTAAGAACTCCCTTTTCTGGAATTGAAGTACAAATTTTTGGAGAGTGGTTCCAGAAGGACTGTTTCTCGGTCTTATGGGAGGAAACCAGAATGGATAAGTTCAATATTGATTATAGCAGAATTTCATGAGAAAAAATAAGTTGAATCTGGCACATGCTTCTGAATACAGCACTGGAGTTGCTCCTTTGGTTTGAGAAGGACTTCCCTTTATTAAGGAATAAGTGTTTGTAAGTTCAAGTTCTGCAGGTGTGTAGTTCTATGGTAGCATAAGGAAGAAAAAAAGGAGGTTCATTAATTTTCCATCCTTAAATGTTCTCAGGTTTATGGAGGAGGGAGCTGTCAGTGTTAAAGCTGATTAGTGTTTGTTGTAGGTAGTTTGTTTTTTGAATCTTTGTATCTAATACCTATAGGGGATGTTATAAGCTGGCATCTTCTGAAGGTTAATGGGGTTACTTCCCTCAATGCAGCCATACATCTGAGGACATGTCTGTTGTAACAAGCCCTTGGTATTTTACTGTATCCAGGAATGTCATAAGGGAAGGGCTCTGGTAAATGTAAAATAGCATTAATTTTAATCCTATTTAATGGGGGAGAGGGAGAGTATATTGACATTCTTAGTGAATAGATTACTTTTAGCATAAAGACAAATTATTGATCATCCTCATAACCATTTTTTCCTCATGTTGACACATAATTCTCTAGTTTAATTTTGTGTTATCCAATTGGGTAATGGTTACTGCTCATTCACCCTTCCAAACTTTAAACATGAAATTTTGCCACTTTTTGTTTGCTTTCTTCTCTGTTTTGTTTTACACTGAACTATTCGTCATGTTGACTAACTCTTCACTAGACTTCCATCTCTTGGGTAGCTCTCTGTAGATTATAAACTGTAGGGCTGGAATTTATTTTTTTGTTCTGGATATGTACAACTCTATATGGGCAATGTCTGAGCCCCAGCATGGAGTTCATATTGGCTGTAAGAGTTCAGAGAATGGATGTTCCACTGTAGTTAGACAGTCATTTCCCATTAGTATTAGAAATGGAGCAGTGTGACCTCTAAGACCTAGCAAATTGGTTGTAACACCAGAGTTTCCTCCTTTACATGTAAGTATATTATTTATGGCATAATGAAGTGTGATTACTGTCTAAACACTTTCCTATATTGAATACTAATCTGCAGAGAATGAGTGGCAGCCAGGAAAAGCAATGCTGGTGGGAAAAGGCGCTCTATTCTCCCCTTTTTCCTGCATCACAGTGTGAAGGTAAGCACATCTGTATGTTAGAACTAACTTGCTGTTGCACTGGTAGAATGAAATGCTCCTTGTTAAGGACTTGAATTGTTGCAGGTGAATTAGAACTACTGTCTACATTTAAAAAAATCACACCAGTAAGCTTCCACAGTCAATTCCCTTATCTGAGAGAACTAGAATGCTTCAATTGCACTTGTAATAGATCTCTAGCGTGATTCTAAATTGGTTTTAAAAATAGTTCTTTACATTCATGCAAATTTACTTCATTCCAAAGCCTACAATTAAGTAAACAGAAAAGTAATCTCTGATTGTGATGATACTTTATTACATTTTTTAATGTTTCATCCTGAAAAATACTTACTAGGTAGGTAAAATTAGGTAAAAGAATGTGAAAACGTGATAATTACCTTTTATGGGTTTGCATAAATAACATGTCAGTTATTCAGTGAATGTGTGGAATCTCTCTCAGACTGGGAAGGAGAGGGATTTGCCACTTGGCCACTCCTTTCACACTGACAGTCTGGGATTTTTTCTGTCCCACACAGAGAGCAAGTCCACTCTTAGTAGGCAGGCTGCTCATGAGCAGAAGCAGGTGTGCTTCCAGCACTCCCAGGAATCTGTAACATCTGACAACTGACTCAGCCCAGGTTTTCAGTGGACAGGCAAGATTCCAGGTGGATTTTTTTTGCCTGCATACCCAATTGACCTTTTCTGGGGAGAAGGCAGAAGCTAAACAAGAACACTCTGTATCCTGAATTGACAGGCTCTCGGGTGCTTTTTGTTGGTAAACGCTCAGGGCAAGTAAGTTTTGATCAGAGAGCTGGTTCCTTAATAATCTGGAAGTATATTAGCCAGTGATTATTACTTAACTAATTTTGGAGTGTACCTTAAAGTGCACACAAACTAAACTGTATTTTTGGTGCCAAAATCCCCTTCCTTTGATGTTCAGGACAGTTTGCGTTACTGTCAAGGACGTCTTAACTCACTTCACTCCCAGCTATAGAAATGTGCCCAGCGAAAGGGAATAGACTGATGCCTACGGGATTGGGATTTGCCTCCCAGGCTGGTCACTGAATCTCCCGTGTTAGGAAAAGCCCTCAGTCTTCACAAAACGAAGGAGTGCTGTGTCCTTTGGCGGATCCGTGGGTTGTTCCCAGGAAGGGTCGCGGTCTCAGGGAGTTGGGAGCGGCTCGTGCTGACACCTGGCGGGGAAGGCGCGTCACGCCAGGGCTGGAACACGGCCCGGGACAGGATGGCCCTGAAGCAGAACAATTCCAGGATTTGCTCTTTCAGACTTCATCCTCAGAGCTGCATCCAGTTTTCTGTATGGGCATTTTTTATTTATGGATATTGATGCATGTGATCCACGTATATCTATCTATATGATAGATGTTGATGTTATGTGTAGAAGTTTGGTAAGTACACAGCCTTTCAGCTCTGGGGTTTTTTCAGCTTCAGTGAGGATCAGGCTGCAGTTGCATTCTATACTGTGTGTGTATAGAAATAGGAATGATCTGGAACACCGTGCAGTATCAGAGTTGGAAAACATACTGAAGCATTTTTGCTCTTTGTACTTTAGTATTTTAGATGTTTTCATTAACTTAGTAGCTCTTATTTTATTTGGTTATCCAGATAGGATTTGATTAAACTTCCATAACATATTATCACTGTAAGGGTGTCAGACCATAAAATCCCCCTTCAAGCACAGAGTTTACATGGGCTGGATTGTGAATTTCAAAAGTACTTCTCTGGATGCTTTCATTTTGGTTAAATGTAAATAACAGTATTCCTCAATTCTGTTTTTTCTTCCTTTGCCTCTGAAACACCCCCACAAACACAATGTAAGAGTGCTATACAAATGCCAAGGGAGAGAATGGTGTAGGAGAACTTGCAGATGTAAAGGAAATATCCAATGATGATGAACATCTTTTAGATTTTAATATGGTAAGTTTGTCATTCATTTGGGGGAAGAAGTTTTTTGCTTATTTTATAAGGGTGGGTTACTGCGTCTTTCCTTTAATCACAGTTCTCAGTCTCACTTCAAATGAAATTCCTGTAAAAACCTTCAAAAGCTTTTCTTCCCTTTCTTTGTTTTTTAATCTCCTCTGCATCTTGGGCATTCTTCTGAAAATTCCTCACAGTATTGTACTTTGGGGGGTACAACCCTTTGTACCAACATTTGTACTTCTAGTAGATAAGCAATGCCAGTTTCCTTTGGGAATGCTTGGCATTTGCTTGTTATGAGTGTTAAACATGAGTCTTCTTTTCCTCAGCTTCTAATGTCAGTAAGTGTAGAGTAGGCTGAAGTGTGCTCTGAGGGCAGAAAGGAGCAATAGCTGAAGGCATGGAGATAATGTATGCTGAATTCTGTCCTCATTACAAGAAAAAAAAAAACAAACAGGTTTTTTTTCTGTAGGGAAAAACTTTCATGTACATGTGTATTTGCTGATACACCTTTAAACTCCATAGTGGTAATAGTACTTACACTGTGACATGCTTGCTATAGCTTTGCTGATTCAGCTGAAAATATATTTGCTTAAGTTTAGTCAGATCTGTGCTGTGTTTTCTTGCTATTTAATACTTACTGCCAAGTTTGGGAGATAACTTATACAGTAATTTTTCTAACATAAACTGTGATTAAGATACATCCTGACTGAATTCACTTTTGATTCTCTTGCTGTTTTGCGCAAATCCTAAAATTAAGGAATAGGAAAAATAATAAAGGCCCCAGTTTTTTTTCCTGCTGTTCTGCACTCTTTTTACATAGCGGACTAAGTCAGAAAAGAGGAAGACTTGCCCTGTAATCTTGGCATCTCTCTTGGACAACTACAAAACCATTTAACCTCTCAACTCAGAGAAAAGCAAGCGTGTTCTTTATTGTTCCCCATCAACACTGTCAGTTTAAATCCTTAGGTTTCTTCTGTTTATGAAGCAAGATGTGCAGATGATATAGATGCTGAGGCAAAACCAAATGGCTTCAGGAAGAAGATCTACTCCAGTGATAGCTCCAGCTCTGAAGACACAGCTTCAGAAGGTGGAAGTGAATGGGCTGATCCGTGTGAGGAGGAGCTTTTTTCTCGAACTCAACTGTAAAAACTGCAGAGTAGAAAAGATGATTGAAAAGTAACATGAGATGGAAAACTATCCTTCTTGAGGGTCTGTAGCTCTAAAACAACAACTTGAGTTTCCTCTTCAGTTAATGGATTCAGATGTGTATTTATCTTTCTCTTCTTGCTTATTTTATAGATGAGGACACAGCTGTCCTGTTGAAGATTGTTTTCCCCCCCAAAAATACTGTTAAATTCTTGGCTATTTGAACTAGACTAGATTGTGTTGTCAAATCAAGAATGGATGTGCATGTGCTTGTCTTAGTAGTACCACTGCTTTTTTGCATCTTAATTGCAGTTATTTTCATTCGTAACTGTAGCCCTACCACTATTACTATCTTCTTAGCATCGCAGTGTCTACAACTACTTCTGCTATTCAGAGACTTCAGCTTTCTGCACATTAGGCTTTGTTCTCTAAGAACTGGGAGATAAATACTTAACACTGTAATCTATCAGTGCCTTTCTGAATGCAGGAGAAAAGCATGAATGACTTGTCCAGTCTACATTCAGTAAATCTCATAACTTTGAAGTAGGAACAACAGGGTTGTGCTTTAGAGACTTACAGAAACTGTGTTTTCTATCCTATGATTCCCCCCCTCCCTCAAACCAACACTGAGGATACCATGGTTTGTATTTTTGCTAACTGGAGAAGCCAAGGATTTTTTGTAGGTGTGGAGGCAATGTGGGGTTTTTTCCTTTTTTTCTTTTTTTTTGTCCTTTTTAGCAACTTGCCAATGTGGGGCAGAAGTTTAAAAAGTAACACCAAAAATAATAAACCACTGGGGTGATGTGTGGATTGTTGTGACTTTTGTTAACGAGTAATGAGAATGTTGTCTTGTTGCAGATTAAGGCATTCATGTAACCTGCAAAAGCATCCTGTAACTGAACTTGAGCCTGAATGACTGAAACTCTCTAAAATGGTCAGAGTGTTCAATGTTTTAAATGCAAAGGGTCAGTGCTTCACTTGAAAGAAATCCTGTGGCTGCTGCAGTTAGCTGCTGTTGTGGCTGTAATTTAGTAAATCTCGTAGTTCCTTTTGTGTTTCTGAGAGAATGTGTGGGGCAAGTTATGTGTGTGGTGGGTGGGGGTAGGGAAGGTGATGACTTACAACATACATGTGTGATTGCAGTAGTGATTGTTGCTTTATGTGAATTGCTTTTAAATTTTATTTTGTTAACTTAGAAAGTCAATACATTGTCAAGTTGCATCTGTACAAGACTATACAAGACTATCAACTCCTTGTGCTTTTAACACATTATGCAAAATGTATAAGCCAGGAGGAGCAATATTTGCAAAACTAAACATTCTAGGTTTTTACCAACTCCTAGTTTAAAACAATGACAACTAACTAGTCTACATGATCGCAGCATGTCTATAACACCAGGAAGTGCAGAAAGTCCAATAACTGACTTGAAAAGCTTCACCATTAATTTTGACAGGCAATAAACCTCACAAGAAACGTAGCTGTTTGAAATGTGAGCTGAACTGCCTTTGAAATATGTTCTGCGCTAGAAATGCTTTCTGAGTAACTGGGTTTCGTTGCCTTTATTCAATTGACAGTGTAAGAATTTAGTAACGTGGTTGGGAAACCATGCCAGTCTTTGTGCGATGCTTTTGGTGAGATTCTACTAAAACTGGCTTGGTTGCCCTTACCCAGGGACTTTCTTTTGGTCCTCCTCTTAGACTATGTTTTAGGGTTTGTATTCATACAACAAATCTTTTGACACTTTACAGTTTCTTTTCTTAATTTATTTGCAGACTTTGAATAGATTTTTATATATTTTACTTTCTTCTGGAGCTTCCTTGAGAGGTTGTTTAGCACCTGCACTGAGAACTAGTTAACTGTAACATGAAAGTAAAAAAGAACTTTACACACAAATTCTTCAAATCACTACAGTGAAGAATGGAATAGAACTTCATTTGAGAACAGGAAATGACCAAATGGACATATTTCAAACACAAACTTCAGCTCAGTTAATTCTGGCTAGAGCTGCTTCTTTGGTAAGAAAGGGCTCAAAAAATAACAAAGGTGTTGCTCATAGTTATTACATTGTGGTGTGTAATGATTCCAGCACCTTTGGGGAAAATAAAACCCTATATTGAGCTTGGGCAATAACAAATTGTCTTTACTTGTTTTCATAGTTTAATGGCTAAAGCTCTAAGGCTTTCAGTGAGAGTTGAAGTGTGGTTTTTAGTTTTTCTATATGGATAGAAACACACACAACAACAACAACAACAACAACAAAAGCATTAAAGGTTGGCATACGCTGAACCGCACTGTGGGATGAAGCGCATTGCATATCCATAGCACTGAACTATCAGTTTTCCATTCCTGGGCTGAAATTTGTTTCTACTTTTTGCTTCAAGTGGTTGTATTGTTCTGATTTCACGTACACCAGAGTAACTGATTTTGTTTTCTTGTGGAGTTACTTAACACCGAATAAAAATATAAAAGGACAATTGGATGGTGTGTGTGTGTCTTTATTTTCCTTGGCTATTTGTTAGATACAACATGGCAGTTAAGCATTAAACATTCTGAAGAAATAGCATGAGATACCCAGTTTCAGAGTCCTTTTCATTGCTGCAATTTTTTAAACTATTTTTTATTCTTTTTTAATACAAAGTAGGAAAGTTAAATTATATTGCATATGTTCTTTAAAAAAAACCCAACAAAGTTAGTTTAATCTCCCCCTTTATTTCTGTAGAAAATATCTCATTGCAAGATTAATTTGTAATGACAGCTTCACGTTTAGAAAACATGAGACCTCTTAAAAAAAAAGATTAAACCCAAGCAAACCCAGACCCTCTTTCACATAACAGTTTAAGAACTTCCATATATTAGGGGATGTAAACCTGCTTTCTACTTGTGTTCAGCCACCCAATGGTCAATATTTCACTTTACTTTTACAAAAACTTAATGTGTGACAAGAAAGTGCACTCTCCTAATTCCATGGCCACACCTCTTTTCATAGAAATGACAAGTCCCAAGAGCTCACATTCCTCTTGATTAAGCCGTCTGCACTCTGGTGCTGCAAGTCTGCAGCCAAAGTCACCTGGGATTCTGTGCAGAATGATTCCAGCTCTGCTAAATTGGAAGTGCAGTGAAAACGACACAAATACACACTTGGAAATAATGGAAAAGAGTTGCTCTGTAAGGTCCTTGGGCGAATACTTCTGTTCATTAGTACCTATCATGCTTCAGACTTGGTAGTTAAGCTTTTAAAGGCATAAGTTATTTTCAATTATTGCTTAAATATAGCAGTGTATTTTCACTGTGTTTATAGAGGATTCTGGATAAAGAATTACATTTCATCAGCCAGGCTTTTCTATTGCTGTATCTGAATTAACTCCACATATCTTAAAGAATTAGTCTCCAATTCATAAACAATGCTTCTGTCATGCAAAAACCACTGTCTAGTCCTAGGCAGGAAGTGCATCTGTCAGGGGAAGGGCAGGCTGTAAATACATGTCACACTGAGACTTCACAGGGGTGCTGTCCCACATGAAAATACACAGGAAGGTAGTGCACCTTCTGGAAAGCCAGGATTCCTTGACAGTAACTCATTCTTTCCTTGCCAGGACCAGCAGAGTTAAGTATTATCCCCAGTAAAGTAGTCATTACCTTTCACGTACAGCATCTCACAAAATTTTCTTTTATGACCTGTGAAACTAGTAGCAACAAGACTCCAGAAGTGTGGGACAAACGAGACTTCACTGATACACTTTACTTCCTACAATAAGACTGGTTCCATTGTTCAAGGTCCTCCTAAAATGTATTACATGCAAGTGCTTATCAATTTTATGAGCTACTGCTATGCTCCAATGAGATAATGGGATGAAAAGGAAAAACAGCTGACAGAGCTGGCAGTGGGTCAGCACACTGATGAGAAAAAGCCACTGGGTGACAAAATATTGGCCTCCCTGCCCTACTTCACTCGTGTGTAACAGCTTCACTAGAGACACACTGAGCACAGAGGCTGAGCTGAGGCTGCCACGGCCGCTGCCTTCTCCTGCCTGGCAGCCTTCCTGTAGGGAGGTGCTTCTGGGAGGAGGTGTCTGTTACTGAACTCAGTTTGCAGCCATAGGACCCAGCTAATTGTGCAAAAGCAGTGGGAAGTCTCTATGTCCCTCTCAGTACAGGCAGCATCTCTTCTATTAAGAGCAGTGACAATCATTTAATATTGCTGTAATTGCTTGGTAAAGATTTAAGGAGTTAACTGCCCATCGTTTCTGCATAGGCCTTATTTTATTCACTCCAGGGGAAGGGTGAGATGTAGGAATTCTCCTTGTCTCATAGAATTGAGCACTCAAATTCTTGAATTTCCTCTAAAACCATTCTAAGCAATCAAGCCTGTTAAAATGAGTCTATTTTCAGATTCACGTCAGTGCTTTTCTTGTTCGTAGCCACGGAAATGCTCAAGCAAAGAGCAGAACAGTAACAGTACAGCAGTACTGAAAGCAAATACACAAGCACTACCTAAAAAGGGATGCCATTTCCACTGCTGGAGATTTTTATGAACAGATTAGACAAATGTGTCAGAAATGATGCCCTGACCCACACAAACTTGTGCATTTTTTTCCTTTATAAGTGTTATTTCCTCAATATGTGTTTGTAAAAAGTACAACTTGTGTGTTGTTTAAGCTCCTTGTCCAAAGAGTAATTTGCCTGAATCCCTGCTATGATGGGCCCTTCCAGATATGAGACAGAAATTGGTACTGAATTTTTTATTTTTGCAGTTACTTTATTAATGCAATAATGAATGTTAAGGATTTTTAGCATCCTTTATGTTCTCAATACCCTTTCAGTAGGATTTTGCCTTTTTCCTTGTTTACTTACATTTTGTAATATCTAATTTTTGCATTGACATTTGGCTTCAAATGTCCTCATTTAGCACTGGGGTTTTAGCCCTCAATCATTTGACTCTGGAACCCGTATCTCTTTGATAAAGTCTTGTCTCAGTTGTCATTCAAGGTTTTTAAATATTTTTCTGCCATTTTCCCTGTAATTTTAGTCAATACAAAGACATTAAATTCTTTGAAATACTGCAGATCCATGGAGAAATAATAATGGGATCTGTTGCCTGCCCAAATTGAATGTTACTTAGTTTCATTCATCATTACTACTTCTAAGTAACAACTCATTTTTAGTCCAGTACTTTTCCTAGCAAGTTCCAATAGAGTGTTGCCACTTGATGAGTCCAACACCTTTTCTCTTACAGAATAGATCAATTTGCTTTTGGAAATGTAATTTAAATTGTGTTTGCTTAAGGGAATAAATCTGCTATAGCACTCCAACTTTTCATTATGCAGCTGTGCATAACTACCAGGTTTCCTCCTCTGTTATGATTTAGTGATGAGTGAAGATCTGTAATAGAGGCACCACAGAAGCTTTGTTAGCAATTATTTATGGGCACTTAGCATTCTGCAATTCTGAGATATTATACAAGGGAGTAATATTTTTAGTTCGTATAGTTTTACTCCTTCACACCATATTACTCATTTTATCTTTTCTAAACAGCTTGTAGGCAGTGATGGAATCCTGTCACACATCATGTTTCAGTAATATTGGTTCAAACACTGTTCCTATTCAAAGGGTTTGGTGCACTGCTAGTAGGAATGGCCATGCAGATGGTGGCCACGCTGGAAATGCTGGCCACGCTGCTACCAGACACAGACAGGCGAAATTAGTTTTCTGTGAGCAAAATTAATTTGTGATGAATCTGAAGTAGAAAAGCATAGTATTCATTTGTCAAAAGCATCACCTTCACTTCTGAGGTACTGATATTTTTCACAGAATCGTTATCCTTTTCCTTGCTACAAGTCAGTAGAAACCTGAATTTATTCACCATTCCCATTTCTCGTGACGTAGAACATGCGTTAGTTACTTCACTGTGCCTACAAGTAATTCTGTAAAGCAAAGAGGAAAAGGAGCAATGTCTCATCTCTGTACTAACATTTACCTTCAAGACAGAACTCTTCGCGTGACAGACCGTAACTGAGAGTATCTGGCACTGCTACACTTGCACTCCGGCTTGGGTGAGCTAAAACTGCCTTAAGTGACAGTCAGGGCAGTGGAGGCAGGAGCTGTTGGTGAGCTTGTGTCCATTGATGTGCAATAGGCAAATCTTTAGTTAACTGGAGAAAAAATGTCTCCTAGTTTATGACAGAGAATTACTGCCTTCCAAATGGATCGGGAGCTGCACAGCAGACTCAGCTCAGTTTGGCTGGCTCTGAAAGCTGCTTGCATCATACTTGGCTTGTGATGAATGAAAATTCAATCTATGTTCTCATCTAGTTCTTAAAAAAAAATAAATTTGAAGTGGTATCAATTGGAAAATTGCTGAAGCTTCAAAACAGAACTGAAAGCCTAAGCAGAGAATGATGTCTCACATCTACAGGCATCAGAAGTGTGACGGAAACTTGTGTTTCTGTTCCTGAGCTCCAAGGGAGCAGAGGAAGGACTGTTACTTTGTGTACTTTTATCATAGGCAGTATATTCTGGAGAAATCACTGAGACAGAACAGGGCAGAAACTCTTCACACTTTCTTGCAGAGTAACCATAAAACTGGCATATCAATATCATGCTGGCATGAATGAGAGTCTGTATGACAGAGCTTTTGAACTGAATGCATTTTGAAAATTAAATTTTCTAGCACCAATCTATTCTTAGAACATGTAGATTTTTTTGCTCACTATGTGAACATCAGTAGCCAGTTTGAGGGTGCTCTATGTAGAGCTTCATCTCTACACAACAGCCACAGGCAAGACACTCTTGAACAAAACACTGGGATTTTATCCCAAGAATTTTTACAAAATTACGTGTTCTGCAGGTTTACCCAACCCTGAATCAGTGGCAGAGGGCTGATGCTAACCATGCTGATTAAGCACCACAACTGACTTCTTATCACACTTCTGAGGATTTACTTACATCTCGTGTTTAAACAGGAAGACTTGATTTCTCAGTGTGCCCTTCCGGTGGACTTTATATTTTGCACAGCTGCAAAAGAAAGGTGCTAAAGGTCCCCTTTGCACCGAGTTATAACTCCTATATCTGGCAATACCTGTTCTGTTTCCTTTCAATAATTAGCATACACCACAGTTCCATCAGAACTAATGGTGTGACACTGCACTTAGTCACAATGTCAACTTTTCCCTCTACAGAGGAGCAATAATACACAATATTTGCAGACAGAAACTACCTTGTCTTGGATGGAGGTGGCATGAACTAAACTGCTAATGCCAAACACCTCAGCTTTTGACAACAGCTCATGACAACCAGAAATGCTGTTTACCCTTTCCCATGAGTTATACAGTTACTCACGTGCAATTTTTTCCACACTGACTCGGCTGTGATCTTCTGTACAGTCTACTACTACTGAGAGATTTTTTTTTTGCAGCAGCAGCAGCTTTTTCTAAGTTTCTTCAGCCTAAATTACATTATGAATCTGGGAGTATCATTATTTCCTACACAGACACTGCAGACTTATAGAATTCATGACTGTGCATTTCCATTCTTTTATTTACTCCAGGAACCAAACAACTAACCCAAGTCCAATGACATCATGATGACAAGAACTCATCTTGTTGCTCCAAGAGGAAGTATTGATTCCCACTCTCAAAAACAGAAAAAAATATTAATACTGAAAAAGGAATTAAGTGACAGTATATGCTCCAAAAATGTTTTGCATACAAATAAGCTTTTAGTGCCCCACAATTGTTTTTCCTTTTATTTACCTAAAGAGTAATATGCAAGCTATCTTCCAGAAATAGTAGCGATTTTATTTTCAAAAAAGATACGGAGAAATTAACTGCATTCTTAAACTGGATTGATACCCATCTTAGAACTATAGCAGAGTAAGGACTGATACTTACTGATACAGTCACCAGAATTATCTGCAGAGGTATAATTTTTGATTGATGATAAGTTTTAAATGCAGTTTCATGTTTCATATTTCTCATCTTGACAGCATGGAACTGGTGTCAGCAGGGCCATGGTGACAAGTACTTCTGTACAGATTTAACTCTGCCTCTTGGAACTCATTCAGGTGTAACTTGCCCACATCAAAGCTTGAATAATCATGGGTTTGTGCTGCTTAGCATCAAACTAATTACACGAACACAAGTTCGGATATTTCTGCATTTGTTGCCCTCACTTGCAGCTCCAGCGTAGAGACTTGACACCTCAAGTGAGGTGATGAGTACTTACACCCTCGGCTCAGATGAGGGACAGCTTTATCTTACCGCCATTCCAGAGGCACTCTGACCAATCCTAGCTGTGCTCAAAAAAAGCAGCACCGGGTTTCACAGACAAGGAGAACACGACAGCTCTGCTCCTGTCAGGCGCTGAATCCCCGATCGCAGCGCGGGGATGGACCAGGGAACTGTGCGAACGGCAAAAGGGAGCTCTTGAGGAGGAAGGTAAAGGGAATGGAAAGATAAACATGCAAAAACTGCGATTACCACCCTAAAGCCTCCGCTTCTGGCATTACAGAGCGTAGTGCCAAAGTTCCACACCTTGATGCCCACAGACATTCCACAGCCCAAAGCCGCGAACCCACCCTATTTTGCTTCCCTCCTAAACGCAGGCAGGGACACAAGTGGAGCCCAGCCGCAAACCTGCTCCCCGCGGGGACCGCCAGGGCCGCCCTCCGCCCCCGGCAGGCACGCGGGGCGGGCTGCAGGCACCGGGCAGTGACAGAGCGGCTCCGCCCGACCATAGGGCTCCTCGGACCGAGCGCCTTCAGCCGCAGTCGCAGCCCCGGCCCGACCCC
>VYZS01105448.1:35985-50019 GCA_013400695.1 Neodrepanis coruscans
CACGGGGACCGGAGCGCAGCGACATGGAGCGCCCGCCGCAGCCGCCCGCCGCCTCCTCCTAGTCCCGCTGCAGCGGGAGCGGGGCGGGGCGGGCATGGCCCAGCGTGAGGAGAGCGACGGAGGGCAGCGCTACCCCGGTGAGGCGTCCGGGCTTCTCCGGGCTCTTGTGCGCGGCGGCGGCTCCGCCCGGGCGGGCCGGGGGTGCGGCGGCACCTGTTGGTGCGAGGGGCGGGCGGGGGCACTGCCCGGCCGCGGCCGCCTGGAAAAGTTCGGAGGAGCAGGTGGGCTCAGCTTTCCGTCCCCACCGAGTGGGTTAAAGACGGCGGAGAGGGGTGAGCGCTGCTTCCCCAAAGCTTCGCTCGTGGTTTTTTTTTTCGTTTGTTTCAGTTTCTTTGGGTTGTTTTGTAAGCGAAGGCCGCCGGCTCGGGAACCTTCGCAGTGCGAGGGAGGCTCAGCCCGTGAGGAGGAAGAAACTTTCGTCTCCCTCGGTCTGTTCTAGTTCAAGTCTCCCAGGCAATTCACGAAGACCAAACAAAGCTGGAAGGTCACGGGAGCAGAAGTTCTCCTGATGCTGCTGAAAATTTAATGTGGTGTCAGAGTTTTCAGTAATAATGGTGTGGGGAGGAAAAAAGCTTCTGGAGCAGAGGCTTTAGAGTGAAGGCTGTGACTCGTTTGTATCGCCTGCCTGACGTAGCAAAACAGTGGAAAAGCAGTGAAGTGTTTAGTTACGATCGTTCTCCGAGCGCTCTGCTCAGAAGCTACATTTTTAAAGCTTTCACTTGGTGAAGGGCACCCAGCCGAGAGGTAGATAAAAGTCTTATTAATTGCAAAAAAAAAAATCATCTTCTTTTTGCCGTTGAAGTTTCGACGGTGCTTACTTATGTAGCCTTAATTGCAGTATCTCACGTTTTGTTGAAAATCAGACTTTTGTCGCTTCAGGAGTTCTTCGCGGTGGCTGTTAGGACATGAACATAAACAATCTAAACCAAGAAATGTTTAATAAACAAAACTGGGTTTGATGGTCTTGTGCACCGAGGTCACCTGCAGCTGCATTTGGTAGCAGCAGTGTGTTTCTTGGCACATGCGACAAAAACATTGTTAAATGCGTGAGGAATATAACCCCTTAATTTTTAAAAATATTTTTCCTTTAAGAAGGAAAAATAGTTGCGACTTTGTAATTGAAAACAACTCTTGTTCTTAAAAGCTTTAAAAAAATTACTGGCAGAGGTAATCGTTGGAAGAGGCAAGGTGTGTGATAAAAATTGTGGTGTGATCTCTTTGAGAAGTGAGCAGTGTATGCAAACCATTCCTGTGAGGCAAAGAGATATAAAGCCTTTTTTGCAGATAGTCTTACTCTTGTTGTGCCTAAATTGTATTATAAGTTGCAGCAAACTTGGAAGAATGAGGCTTGAGTTGGCATCTTTCTGGTTTTGTTTTACTCTAATGATTTGGCATTGCTGTTATCTTTTTTGAATTTTATCTCAAAATAGGTTAAAAAGCCATTTTACTGGAGAACATGGAAATTATAATCAGATATGATTTGTTCCCTCTGTGTGGTTGAGTGATATGCAAAGCCCAAATCTGTTTCAAAGCCTCTGGTTATTGTCAGGACATGCCTGCTTGCATGCTGGGATCAGAATTTGGGGAATGTGAGGCTCCATGGACAGCCTGAGAGGGCTCCAAACTCCACCTGTCCCAGAGAGGAATTTCCCTGGACAGGGCCTCAGAGCAGGACTAATACATGTCGGTGTTTCCATGAAGTTCTGACACTTGCACTTCAGGGAGTTCCTGAGTTTTTTTTTTTTTTGTTTAGGGATCATCAGTGATTTTTCTTCCTGAGCTTACACATAAACTTGTGGCATGTACAGTGTTGTGTGGCAAGGATTTCTGCAGTTCAGCTGCCCCTTCTGTCCCCGGGTTAATTTTGAGTGTGTCTTTATCAGGTGCCCCTTAGCACTTCCTTGGAAGGGTTAATGAGTAAATAATAAATCCACGTGTGACCTTGGCGGTATTTTCCCGACTCCCTTTCCCTTGTCTCTCTTGTAGGATATTCACTCTTATGAGATCATGGTTTCTATGTAACACATAAGATGTTAAGACTTATTATAATCTAAATGAAATAGATTATTTTTAGTTTTTAAATAAACCATGGAAGTTATGAACGTTGTGTAGACAAAATTGCTTATTATTTCTCAATAGTTTATTATACTAGTATTAATAGTTTATTATACTAGTATTTTATAATGTGTTCATTTGGGTGATAATGTTACAATATTTTTATGTTAATGAATGATTTATGGAAAGAAGTTATCATCGGGGCACGTGGCAGAATGTTTGACATCAGTTGTCAGATCTTGCATTTAGCAGTGAGGCAGCTGAAACAAAGAGTATAAATATCACCTCCCTCCATCCCTGAAAGCAATCCTACAGCAACCTAACGCTAAACGAATCAAGGGGTTCTCCTGTATGTTCTTGGCAGCCAACTGCATCTCAAGTTTTTGTTTAAGGCTCTTGATGAGTGCACTTCAAAGCTCCCCACAGTTTCGCTGAACTGTGTAAAACCTTTGTAGCTGTTTTATGCTGTTGCATAATTTGCTCCAGCAGGCTGTAGCTGTTACGTATTTCTGCATCTGCTGGTTTCCCGTTGACAGGATCTCTTTCTGTCAAATTTAGTGTCTGAAAAAATACCAAGCCAAGTTAAAATAGCTTTGGTACCTGGGGTGGAAATTTATTTTCACTTCTTTTGGAACTGTCTTGTTTACAGGGTTGTTTGGCCTCCTGAGCTGCTGTAGCCACTGCCCCTGCCAAGGCCTCTTGAGTGCTTTACCATTTGTAAGCTTGGTTGAGAAGAGCCATGCAATTAAACTGAGGACTGGCTGCTACTTGGGAAAATCATTGAGCAGAAGTGAAGGCAATCAGAGGAGGAATTCATTATGGGAACATGCTTGTGCTGTTTACCCAAACGTCATCAAAGCTGTTCCTGACAGATTACATTTCTGTCCTTTGTTTTCTGGACTGCATTTTCTAGATGCATTTATAAGTGTAAATTCCTGCAAATCAAACACCTGCACTCTTGGTCATCCTGTTCCACAGGGTGTGTGTATACACTTCAGAGTAATGCTGGGGCTGGGTGGGCTGTGGGTTTGATGACTGGTATAGAATGAGTATGAAGGGAAAGGTGAGCCCAGGGAAGAGGAAACAGACTTACAGTAGAAAACAGATGAATCCAACGAGAAGGTCTGAGAGCAGGAATTCTACATAGATGCCACTGCAATTATATCTAATGCTCTATGTTATGTGCTATTTGTACACTTCAGCTATCACAGTTGACTTTTTGAGTACAGTTTGGTGCCTGTATTCAGGAATTGCTGTTTAGGTTGTTTGGTTTTTTGCCAGCCCTTGCAATTTTAATTTAGTGAAGAGAGGATTCATAATGTACGCACACGGTTGGTGTGCTGGCTGTCTCCAGACATCACTTTAAATTGCAGGGGATGTAAACTTTTCAAACCACGGTAATGTGAAAAAAACCCCCGTTGCTATAGCAACTCTTTAAGTAAAGTGTACATCTTCACGGGCTTTTTAGTCAAAACAATACATTTGAGACCTTGATTATGCAGAGGATTAGGCAATTGATGTGTTGATTGATTTGGATGGGTAGCATTATAGTTGGCTGCTACAAAGTTCTGGAAAAGTCTAAAAGATGAAATATTCAGGGTTGTTTCTCCTTGACTTTTCTCTGTGCTAAGGAGTGGATTGAACTGGCGTGTCATATCAGCCAGCAAATAGATTTTGGGTGGTAAGTTCAAGATTGAGTATACCATACAAAGTACAGTCATTCATGAACCTTCGTGTGATTGAACAGTTGTGGAAAAAAAAGTTTCAGTTTGGACCAGTGAAATATGTTTGAAATGTGTTTCTCTCACTTGCTGCCTGTCAGTATCTCAATGCCAAAGTACTGATGGGCTCAGACCTAAGAACAGACTGTGTGTCAAACCCTGGGATTTGACAGGGCTTAGGTGACATTAACCTGTGGTTTAGAAACTGCTGCCAGTTTTCACAAATGAGATGTTTGGTTTTTGTTTTGGGGTATGTGTTTTTTTTAAAGTAGAATGAGGGGAGGACCTCCTAGAGAACAACTGGCACCTTTAATTAAGTGCTATACTTGAGAGAGAACAGGAGACCAGAAAGAGGAGACCAGGTTTCAGGAACTGGAGAAAAATCTGTCTAGAAAGCAATCTGTTTGCAAGATGGAAGGAGTGTTCTTCACTCCTTCACACTCAGCCCAGAGTGTTTCAGAGTGAAAAAACTGAAGCATATTTGCATATTTTTTCTGCCAACTGCTGCAAAGTAATTGCATTGCAAACTTGAGCAGAGCTGTAGGTAATTTCACTATTCTCATAGGAAGAGAAGATGTATGTGATGTCACACTGATAATCATGTAGTGTTTAAAGGGTCAGTAGCAGTTCTGGAAGCAGGTCAGCAGTCCTGGTGTTGTTCCAGGTTTATGAAAGGCTGCAGTTGCTCACAAGGATGGTGCATCTCACCTGTAGCTCCTGTTTGACAGCCCTGGCTTGAAGGTTGTTCACATTTACCGTGGAAGTGGCTTAACTGACCTGCTGTGAATGGATATTGCAAAGATGAAGGATCACTGTCCCTGACTGCAGTAAATACAATGTATTTGCAGGTGTCGGTGTTGCTGTACCTGCACTCATGAAGTGCATCATACACATTTTCAGAAGATTATGTGGATAATTTTTTAGGTGTTCAGATTTTGCATCTCATTCTTAATGCGAAACTGATACATTATGCATTCTATTTGGTGACAAATTTATCATCAATTATATGGTTTCCATAAGAATGCTAAGAAATTCTGTTTAAATGAGCACTTCAGAATTTGGTCTAAATGTATGTTAACAAGTTTTGTAGCCCCCTGAAATGAGTAAACATGTATTTGACTGTATAAAATACATTTCAAATATTTGCCTCAATAGTAAAACGCCACAGGTTTTATAGTATGTAATTTCACTTTCAGGAGATGTGTAAGAAGCACTGGCACACTAACTGCTTATGAAAAGCTTTTCATGCTTGACATTTTCTAGAAGCCTAATTTAAGTTGCCATTGTCCTGGTCATTTAAACAGGGGGAAGGGATAGTAATCATGTGCAAGAGAAAAACAATTTTTAATAGCCTAAATTAGGACAGGACCAAGTGTATTAAAAAACAAAACAAGAAACAAACAAAAAAAAGAAACAATCAAAAAACCCCCAACGAACAAATTCTAACAGTCAAGAACAAACTACAACCTTCCTGCAACTCATAATCTTGTCTTTTCTTTCTTTTTAACCAGGTACCAGTTGGGTCAAGACAACTGATGTAAATTTATCCAACTCCTTAAATGGTTTGTCCTTTATGGGAATTTTGGATGCAAGGGTGGGCAGCAATATCCAGGGCCTTCAAAACTTGAACTCCAGGACCCCAAGAGATTTCTCATTGCCTGGATTTGGGCCTGGCCAGCTGTCCCGTGTTTTAGAAGATTGTCATAGCCTTAAATCAGTGGATTCTGGGATTCCAACTCTAGAGGTAGGAAATCCAGAGCCTGTTCACTGCAGTGTGTTAAATGTGAAGAGAAAGCAGTCAGAACCTGAAATTGTGCCTGACAGGGCTTTTCAGAGCGCGTGCACGCTGCCGCCATATGTGCCTCCACCTTCCCTGGCTGCTGAGCAGGACCATGCTGTGAGAAAATCCTCTACTTTCCCAAGAACTGGGTATGACACTGTCAAACTTTATAGTCCAACCTCGAAAACTCTGAATCGAAGTGATGATATCTCTGTTTGCAGTGTGTCTAGTCTTAGCACGGAACTGTCAACAACTTTATCAGTGAGCAATGAAGACATTTTGGACTTTGTGGTCACGAGCAGTTCAAGTGCAATTGTGACTCTTGAGACTGACGAGGCACAATTCTCGGACGTTACCCTGAATTCCAGTAAAGAGACCAATGATCAGAGCCAGCAGGAGTGTCACGAGGCAGACGTGGAAAGTAAACGGAAAATATTGGGACCTTTTACAAACTTCTTTGCCAGGTAATGTTTCTGTAGAATCTATTTTAACATTGAGATTATAGAAGAAAGGTCTTGTGTGGTATTTTTGTTTGAAAGATATAATAGCTTACTCTTTTAATTAGATTGGTATTAACATACTTTTTGTGTTATGACCAAGTAGGCAGATATTGCTGAGGACTAAGGCTCTGCATCCTACTGCCTTCATGGTACATGGAAGCATCTTGAAGATTCCTTCTATATTACAGTAAAAGGAGTTCTGAACAAGGTCTTTTTTCCTCTCAATAGTGGCTTATCCAGTTATATCTTCTGTAATTTTGGCCAATCTTATGTCATATAAATAGATAAATATAGGTAGGATCCTCCTGTCTTAAAGAGCTTTGACATCTCACGTGGTTTAGTAGTGATGGAATATTTTATTGATCATTCTAAGGGTATGAAGCTTAAAATACAAGTACTTGCCAAACACCTGTGTGATCACTATGATCTTCCCAAGTCTCAGATACAATTTTTTTAATACCTTTTGCCTTCATTTTTTGTGTGGAATGAAAACATCCGACATTGTGTCACTCACTTGTTGAAATAACAGCACTGGCCACTTAAAGCAGTTACATGACCTCTTCTAAATGTGGCCTTTTTGTGGTGATAAGGTGTTCTGAATGCAGATATCAAGGGGAAGTGATGAATGAGGAAGAGGATTAGTCTACTTTGGGGGGTTTGGGTTGTTTGCTGGTGGGTTTTTTTGTTTGTTTTATTTACAATGGCCTTTACAATGTCTGTTATTTTTAGGATATGATGTCTTAAATATGATATATTTTAAAGAAACTGTTCTAGAGATAAACTTTAGGCATCAGGCAGAGTTGGCTGTGTCTAACCTTTTGTGCACATGGCATTACTTCAGCTAATTTTTCCTCTTTCATTTGTCTCATGCAAAAAAAAAAAGCTAATATGAATAGGCTGATAAAATATATAGAGAATTGGCAGACATAATTCTTTGAAAGGGTGGCTTATTTGCAAAGCTTAAAAAAAGCAGTTTCTTTAAACCTACTAAACCTGGCTGAAGCTTTTGTTGATTTTTATTCTTGGATTGAAGTACTGTGCAGACTAACTCCAGTCATCAGACATATTTGAGGTGCTGAAGCTTTTGTGGACCCTTGTCTATTTGTTGCCATGGAATCAGACTTAATTCTGAAGCAGGAGGCTTCTCAGCACTTCAAAGCATGAACTTTTGTTACCCATTCTGGTAGCACAACTGCTAACTCCAACGAATGCTGTCCTTCAGCCTGCAGGGAGCACAGTGGAAGAGGCTCGTTTAGACCCTGGCCAGAGTAGAATGTTTAACCACTTCTCAACTTTTCTCATCCAACAAAGTAAAGCCATCTGTCCAAAGTCTGTTCTAGTGAAGTCTGTAGTGGTTTTATCAGTGTTACAGAAACTGTGGTACTCACTAGACTGAACTTCTTAACCTGAGTCTTTTCAGGTGCATTGAATGCCAGGAAACAAAGGGTGTCATGACTACCTTTTAAATGGAGAACAGATAATCTTGGTCACTGGGTGATGTCATCGTAATAATGTGAGGATTAAGTTCAAGCCAGGTGATCGGCTTTGAAGTTCCAGGTGCTCCATCTGCAACCTGACCTTGAATATCCTTCTCTTTAACATCCACTTTCTGCTCTGTTTTGAAAACAAGAGTTGCTTACTTTTTGTCTGTGCTTGCACACCACATCCCTTTATTTTATGCCTCTGTTCTCTTATGTCATGCAAGGTTCACGGGTGTTGAGCTTCACAGGTATTGAACAAGCAGAGAGCTTCTGAGCCCCTTCTGTGCCAGAGGGAGTTCTATTTGTATTTATGCTGTCAGCACTGTTAAGGTTCAAAACGTGCTGTTGCTAGTTTTTGTTGATACTTGTAATCTGCCATCCAAGGGGTTGAAATGGCTTCCTCTAACGATTCCACATACTCCCTGTTCTCCTGTGGGCCCTGTGGATTCCCAGGACTTAAAAAAGTGCTGAAATAAATGAACCTGGGCCTTGCAGTGTTTTGTTTGAAAGTAGCTGCCTCCTAGAGGCCTCTCTACCCAGCTCACCCTGTGGTTTGTGTGCAGTGTGAGATGATGAGGAGGCATTTTGAGTAGTATCCTTGAAGACCAACTTGCTGAGAGGGAGCTTCTTAAAGCAGTTTGTTAAAAGTGCTGCAGTGGTAGGTTATAAACCAAATCCCAGAGAGGGGCACGTTCTTAGCACTGCAGTCTCTGCTAAAGCAGTTTTGGTTGAGAGTCACAGTCAGGCAGTTTAAGTGCACGAACCTTCACTTTAGAAAACCAAGGGTGAACTATGGCTTTGGCTTTGATCAGTGGCCACTTGTACACACTTGTGTACAGTGTGGAAGGACAAGCACCTGAGTGGTTTGTACACAGCCTTTCTACCTTCCTGGAAGGTCATGGAGTAAGGCTGCAGTGCAGGGACTGAGCCTTAATCTGCAGGTTTAGCTCTTTGAGGGCTTCTCTGAGTAAGGGGATACAGGTTTGAACTGCTGAGAGCAATGGTGAGTCAGCTTAATTTTTTGCACAAGTTGCTGATACTTGGTAAGAGGGAGAAACTTTTCTTCTTGAAATGGCACCTGTGCTTACATTGAATCCCATCTGGCATCTGAGAATGTGTTAGTTTCTCTGAATTTATCCTGAGCAAACTCAGTCTTGGCATGTCAGTTAAGATTTGTGGCTGCCTGTAGAGATAATGCTGACAGTAATTAGATGCCTCCAGTGCTTGGTTACGGTGTGCTTAAGCTACTTACATATCAATTAAGGGTAAATCTTCTATAGTATCAAGAAAATGCTTAGAGAAGTACTTGCTTTGCAGTGTAAAATTATTTCTTAGTGCTCTGGAGATTTATTTTTCCTTGTGAGACTGTATGTATATGTGCACTGTACATGAAGTTGTGTGTACTGTATCAATCCTGGCAACATCTGTGGTGTGTTAAGTGTTGGTTTGAAACAGAGTTGGCTTGCTGCTGTCAGTCCTGGCACCTTCAGAATCACTTGGGATCACGTGCTCCTGTCCTGCCTTCTTGAGTTGAGCATAATGGTGAAGAAAGTTTCCTGGATTCCTTTTCTAGCTCAGCTGCTGTCTCTTCAGCTGTTTGAGGCTCTGAAGGGTCTGGTTGTTTCCTCAGGCTGTTTGATGCATCTTTGGGTGTGGCAGAAAGATCAAAAGTAAGGAAAAGAGGCCACTTTCCAGCTTGCTGATGCATAGCTTTCCTCTTGAAAGAGCTTAAGGCATCACAGGTACAGTGCTCTCATTAGGCTCCTGGTTAGCACATGAAAACGGATTATTTCTTCTGAAAAGCAGTTGTAACACTGACTGTTGACAAAGAAACATGGCATATTTGTTGTTTCCAAGTGTCACTTGTATCAGCTTTGAAAGCCCAGAGGTCTTTTACATAAAGCATGAGTTGGAGTTAATTAACTTCGTTTGAGTATATACAGGAACTTGGTTTGGAAAGTAGTGTGAGCAAATAATTGGCTGGGAGACTAAAGAGTCACTTGCCTGTTGACCCAGAGTCCTGTATGTTAATGAGTTTTACCTTTGGACTTTGCCTCTGTGCAGTACTGCTGAAGCTTCTTCAATGTACTGATTTTAAACAGCTCTGCTGAATCAGGACTATTGTGATTTTACTGCCGAAGTTGCTCTTTTCATTTATTGTTTTCATTGATTGTTTTGGAGGCTGAGGATGAGGTATTTAAGGTTACACGCAGAGTGACCATAAAAAGGACTAGGAATATGTTCAGTTAAATAATAAGCCATGCAATTTGCTTCCTTTCAATGATTACAAGAATCATAAGCATTTACTTAGTCCACTGCCGTGGATATTGTCTATTTTTCCAGAAATCTGGATCATCTTTCTTTTTGAGCTACTCCAAAGTAGAAGTTTTTGATCCCAGTGTTGTAAGTATTAGGATCTTAGGAAATCTCTACAGAGAATAGGGATTACACTTGTGAGAGAAAGCATCTGAAACAGGATTGGCATCCTATACTATACATAGAAGCACACACCTAGTCCAGGCTGTGACCTTATTTGTAATCTGATAAGAAAAAGGGCTTAAGTTTCAAAATAGTACCTACTGGTTTCAGCATTAAGCCTTAAATCATGTTAATTTGATATGTTTATATCACATAAACACACACACATGTTTTGAGATCACTGGTCATGCATAGATAGACCTGTGTTAATGAATAGGACCCTTCCATAATGCTGTTTGTTGCTTTTAATGAGAGGACAGCTTACTGTGTGCTTCTTTAGTTTTGGTGTTAAAAGGAAGGTAGAATGACAAGGAGCATTGTAGTGTTCATTTCTCACTTTTGTATCTCCAAAAGTGGGAATTCACTGATCACAGAAGGGCAAAAAAAGGATGAAAATAATTGTGCTTGATTAGCATGAGATATAGGATATGATGATGTCTTCTCTTCTATGCATGTTTGTGTTAAATGAAGCCTCTTAGAGTATTGGTTGTTCAGGAGGAGACAGGCTGAGAACAGGAATGAAGTGTGTAGGAGGAGGGACAGAAAGAGCTGGATGCACTGTGGGAGAGGATAAGAGTACACTGCTTTTAATCACAAGTGAGTAAAAACTAGCTGAGCTGCAGGTGTTGTTGTCCAGAAGAGGAACCTGCACAGACTCCCAGCACTGGACACTTCTCCCTGTGGATGGGCTGGTCTCCCCAGTGCTCCAGCTGCCTGACCCCTGGGTGCATTTTTAATTGATTCCTGTCAGTAATGCACATCTAAAAGGGCTGGAAGGAGAGAATTCACAAACATGCTGAGTTGGAGAGCACCCATGAGAATCATCAAGTCCAGCTGTTAGTCTTGCATAGGACCATCCCCAAGAGTCACACCATATGCCTGAGAGTATCATCCATCATTGAACTCTTGTCAGGCTGGTGCTGTGACCACTTCCCTGGGGACCCTGTTCCAGTGTCCAGCCACCCTCTGGGTAAAGAACCTTTTCCTAATATCCAACCTAAACCTCCCCTGACACAACNAAGTCGTTTACGAAGATGTTGCAGAGCACAAGGCCCAAGATGGAGGCCTGTGGAATCCCACTAGTGACAGGTCACCAGTCTGATGTGACCCAATTCACTGTTGCCCTCTGTGCTCGACCCATGAGCCAGTTGCTCACCCACCACACAATGTGTTCATCCAGCTGTGGGATGGACATTTTGTCCAGAAGGATCCTATGAGAGACAGTATTAAAAACTTTACTGAAATCCAAAATAACTGGCTTCCCTTGATCAGCTATGTAGGTTACCTTGTCATAAAAAGAAATCGGGCTTGATAAGCAGGACTTTCACTTCATGATGCTGGCTGTGACCAATGACTGCATTGTCTTTTATGTGGTTTTCAATACCTCCCAGAATAATCTTTTCTGTAACTTTACCAGGCACTGAAGTGAGGCTGACAGATGTCATTCAAGAAGGCAAAGCAGCTCATGTTTCAGTGGTGTAGGAAGCAGCACAGGCACTGAGGATCTGTTTTAACAGATGATGCTGACAATTACATTTCATCAGCCATTGGCATTCAGGTGTACTCATCTGAAGGGTGCTTCAGTCTTCACAGTGTGGTTTTGGATAGTAGTTACTTGAAAGCCACACTATCTACTTGAACCCACAGACTAGTGGTCCTCCTCTGACCTCTATTGTTATCACAGTTGTGTCTCAAACAAAAAAAAATCTACAGATTTTTTCTGAAAAATCATTCTCTTGCAAAGCAAATCTTCCATAGTTGCAAAGTTAGAGTTCTACAATGATAACAGCCTTTGCTTTTCCTAAAGGCTGAAAATTGTGTGATAGAGTTTCCAAAGTTCTTATCTTCTAATTCAGAGAATGAAGTTTTGAATTTTGTCATGTGGCCTTTTCTCCACTAGGTGTTGAACTGAAACTGCCCACATCAGCTGTAATCCTTATTTTCCCTTACATGTGGAATAATGTAATTTTTTAGAATTACTGTTCTATGAATTCTGCCTTAAGCTTTGCACTAAATCTTTTTTTAGATGTGCTCTTTATTCTTACAGGAAGCTACTTGTGTAGATTAAAGTCTAAGTTTTGCTGTTGAGTAACTGGAAACAGTTTTGCACAAACAAGACCAAGAGGCTTGTTGAAGTTATTTGTTCATTGTGAAAGTTAAATGAAAATCTGCTCAGTGGTACTTTGAATTTTGAGGTTGTTTCTTTAGTCATGGTACAAAACTATGACTTAATGTGGTCTAGTTACTATTTAAAAGCAAGTAAAATGTGTATATTTCTTTTCTAGTTGCCGGTAGGGAAGCATTACAGAAGTCTTACACTGGGTGGTGAATGAGACCTGTAGCATAGATGGGTGTTCTGTTGCTTGCAGCATTCAGCTATTATGCTCCTATGGATTTTCTGCAGCAGGAATATGTGTTTTTATGCCTTGCTCTTGATATTTAGCATCCTGTTAAATGCTGAATTTGCTGGCAGAAAAAAAAGAACAGTTCATAAAGATGAATTTGAAACTTTCAATTTGAGCATTAGTGACATTGCTGTTTTAATGAACTACCCATTCCTTGTTCGTTTTAAGCCTCTATTTGTAGCCATTAAGTGCCTCCGAATTTCTGGAGCCATACGTAAGAATAACAAACTAAAAACCCTACAGTAAATAGTAGGGTCATTCACACCTTATTTTGACAACTGACAAAAGAATAAACAACAACTTGGCAACAGTGATGAGGTAAGACAAGGTATTTACTCGGTGCTGGGGCTCCCCTCTGTGAGCAGCAGCCTTCCACAAATACGGAATCACAGAGTGTTCAGTCAGGAGGGACCTGTGGTGTGAGCCCTGCCCCATACGGGGCTTCAGCACTGGGGTGTGTTCCTCGGGACCTCGTCCAGTTGCTGTGAGTACATCCAAGCCTGGAGTTACCACAACCCCTCTAGACTGCATAATCCAGGATTTACCACTGTCATTTTCCCCCCTCTCCTTTTATCCATTTAATCTCTGAGAGTAATCAGCCAGGGAAAATGAAATCACCTTTCTCAGCATCCCTGCCTCACCACCCAACCATCACAGTGTCATCCTTAGGGCTTGCTCCAGGTTTTGATCTCTTTGTTGTAGACCAGGGGCCCCAAACTGGATACAGATACATGTGTCATGGTTACCATTTGGAGCTTTTACTCACTTTTTTCTTCTTGATCTTTATACAAACCAGTCCATGTTTTATCTTTATTGTTGCAAGGTCTTACAATTTACTCAGGTTCAGCCTTTTTGCTTAGGATGACTTTTCATGTATTTCATGTATTCTGGTTTTTATTTGTGTGGTAATAGTGCTTCAAATCAATGAAGAAAGCTGCTTTCAGACTCTAGGAGTGGAATTTTGAATTATTCTGATAACATTAGAGTAACTGGGAATTTTGCCAGCTAAAAAGGACCATTAATTATAGCTGGTTAGCTCTATTAATTTGAAGCTGGATCTAAGTGTGGATTTTGTATGAGAGTCCTAACTTGCTGAAACTCTTGTTTCTGAGAATTCTGCAGTATTTGCGTGGTTGACTAGCACTATGCATTATCCATGTGCAGAATAGTTATTGTCTTGCCAACTCTAACTGCTAAACTTGCAGGGTTAATGATTTATTTTTGCATGTCTTGGACAGTTCAGTGCAGGAAGCTCTGCTTTGTCCTCCTCTAAGAAAAATGATAAATGCAGGATATTGTGGTTTTGATAAGTTGTTTAATAAACCCTGCTGTTTTTCCCAGAAATCTAGAGAAATTTCCAAGTTATCCTATTGCCAGCTATCAGGTGTCCTGTACTACTGGCTTGTATTGTGTTACTGTTTCTCTAACTGTGGAAGTCTTTTTTATTCAGACATGCAGGTATCTGTTACACTGTGAAGTATCATTGTCCTTGATTCTTAATGAACATGGAAGGTCAGCTGGCATGTCATTGTTTATAACATGTGACAGGAATTT
>VYZS01105536.1:0-11045 GCA_013400695.1 Neodrepanis coruscans
AAGCAGTGTATCTTTCAGGCCTGTCCAGGGATGCCAATACCATTAGGAAACAGGCCACAGGCCATTTAAAAAAACCCAGACCCATTATTATGAAAAGTTCCCACAGGGTTTTTCTCTTATTGTTCTGTAAATCAAATAGCAACGACTCAGTCACTTACTTCAGAACATTTTGTACAAGCATTCCTGCCACAACACCCATAGTTGTAGGAAGACTAGCTGCACAAACTCCTTCTCGTTTTAATGTCTTCTCATCAATATTTGCAGCAACTACAAGTGGAGGAGCACACTGAGGGAAAATAAAGACATTAATTTTAAAAGAAGAATTAAAGAAATCCCACAAAATTTAAGCTACTGAATCAGCTGTGCTAGGATCACTAGCCAGCTAATCTCTGTATTCCCAGTCCCACTTCAAAAGGCAGATGAGCAATTCAGCAGAGCACTGCATACCGCAAAGCAAGCGGATTCACCAGGTATGATCAGCTGTATGTGTCCTGACACTGCATTTTCACTCACTCCAGATTCCATCCAGATTTGTCCAAGTTCATTGCAGGCCTTAAAGACACAGAAACACATATATCAGCACTCCAGAAGTTTAAAGAAACCCAAATATTGTGGTGAAATGAGAGTGATTAAACGCACTCATCTTCCTGCTTTAAGACTAAAGGCTATGTTCGGGAAAAAGAAAATGAAGAGATGGAATAGAAATTATTTATTGGAGCTAAAGGGCAAATCAAAGGACAAATTAAAGTTGCCCTCGTGAAGCCAGCCCTTTGTGCTTTCCTAAAAGCCTGAGAATTTTTAACAAATACAGATATTAGCGATCCAGTTACAGCACACTACAGAATCTAATTGCACAAACTACTTTTAGAAGCTTGGACACAGTGTATCTGTATACCTTCCTTGCCAGCAATTTATGGATCAAGTCAGCTGAAGGATAACAGAAAACACACATTTGGCATATACCTTACATTGGCTGCTTCTATAAAGAGACACGGTTTGATTAGGTACACAGCATTGAGTTATTTATAGTATAAAAAAGATCATATATAGTATACAATTAGCTATAGACAGTCTTTAAAAAGTTTGCATGATTTAACATACCAGCCTTTGAAAATACCTTTATATAAACAGGATAATTTGCAAAGACAGAGAGAGCTCATGATACTTAACTCTTTTACAAACTGTTAGCTGCTAGTAACTTAAAAGTCTACAGTTACATTTACACACATAAGATGGGTTTTATAACAGCTGTGTAAAAGCTCAGATTCAGTTTCCTTAAACCAAGGCGGACATTTCTTGGGAGATTCTTTTGAAGTTCCTGTCTTTTCTATAGTCCCCACAATTCCTAACATTATTTACAGGAGAAAATAGAGTTCCCCAAGCTCATGCCTTTAATGGCCTTACCGTGTTAATTGCCATGCGAGCTTCAAAGTTGTCCACACAGCTCAGAACAAGGTCAACAGGGTTCCCTTCCTCCAATGCACCATTACTGAAATAAGCATCAGAAGTTTGCATGAAATTGCTGGCAGAACAAAAGACCAACATGGCAACCAACATGCTGTTTTAACATACAGAAACCTGTGGGAAGGGAGTTTCTATCAAAACTTGTGCAAGAACAGGATATAACCAGCATTTTAGATCTACGGTAGTAACAACAGCATGCTGAAGCTGGGATTTAACATATGGGCATTTTACAGCCAAAGAAGTTTTATAGAGAGTACACTCACATACATACTCACGTACACTCAAGAGTACGAATTACTGGAGAATTGTGTTTTGGTACAACAGAACTGCAAGTGGGAAAAATTATTTTAGCACGTCTCTGTGAAATCCACTAATAACTATTTTCTTCCTTTGTTCTATAAAGCACAACTGAAACCACTTCACAGCAGTCAAAATATACTCTGATCTGTTTTCTATTACGAGAAAAGCCTGTAAGTCCTACACCTCTGGTTGGAAATCTAAAGATGCATCAATATAAAATGTAACTGTGTAACAGCAGAAATAAATGCCAACCCTAGAGAAAACATCCAGGTGAGAGTGTCTTCATATACAAGTATTTCCCAGTAGTTTTCAATTGTAAGTTAATACATTGGAAAAAACCCCACAACAATAAAAATGTGAGGCTTTGTAGAAGGACACATTAGCAGAAGTTACCAATATGCTTTCTCTGAGAGATTTTACCTTATTCTATCCATAAAGTGTTCAAAGTTGTCCAGTGTTGTGATGTTGTAGTTATGCACTTCAAACTGAACATCAGGATTAATATTCCTTAGAGAGGAAATAATGAGGCAATAGCAGTGAATACAATGGTAAATTTTGTGTTCTACTCCCTAACTTTGCAAGTGTTACTACAGTCTTAAGTTTCCAGCCTGAACTCTAGAATATGTCCATATTGGTCCAAAATTCACATATTAGATGAGAAAAAAACCCACAACATATTGAACTGGCATAGTTTATACCAAACATCTGAGCAAAACTAGCTACATTTAAAAAAGGAGGCTCACATTAAGATTTTGGCTATTACAAAAGTGTCTTTAAAGTATCAATCATTCCTACAAATACTTTATACTGAAACTCCCAAATTAGATCATGCCGCTTTGCAAGTGATCAAGAGTGAAACATTGGTTTTCTGGAGCAGCATCCCAACTAAATACATTTTGATACCCACTTGTCTAGGTAATACCTCAAAGTATGTTCTGCTGCTTGCACTTTACTTAATCCAGCTTGATGAGGTTGGAAGAAGAGTCTGTTCATGTTTGCCAATTCCACTTTGTCATAATCAAACAGAAGCAGCTGCAAAAAAATTGTATTAACATGTGTGAATATCCAAAGACTCTGCAACCAGAGCACTATGGCAAGGCATTTTAAACAACAGAACTAATTCTAAAAAATCAAACAAAACCAATCAAAAACCAACTCAACCTAACACTCCCCCACCCCTGTAGTCTCATTAAGTTCACATATGTAAGGTGCCAATTTTGTACATACATGAAAGACTGAATTCTATGTGGCATTCACCAGGAACCAATTTGTTAAGTCATGAAAACTACTCTTGATATTAAGCAATCTGCTCATTTGATCTAAACAAAGATTATTCAGCAGATTAATCTACATAAGCACTATCACCTCTGTTATCACATTTCTACTTGCTATTACAGAATTAACTAAAAATTTTTTTCACTTGTCTTAGCATGTAGTTCTTCAAAACCAATTCTCTTAAAATGCCTATACAGTAGATTGACATGTTATTATAAATTCTGAATCAACTGATGTCCTTTGCTATGACCAAAATTCTGGTCTTCTGGAAATGCTCCGCCAGAAGAATAAAATTTGCAATAAAAAACTGCATCACTTCTGAATTTAATAACTTGTCAAAATTGTAAGAGTAGATGGTCAAGCTTTGCCTGGAAATACAACCATCTCAGCCATTCCACAGACTTCTCCTTTGGAGAAAAATCCCTGTTCTATTAACTTCTCAGGTTCTTGTTATCTCTGCACACATCAAATTATTTTTAATTGCTGCTAAATTTCTAAGAGTCTGCCACATGACAAACTAATGTTTGTGATAAAAATATCTGTTTGACATCCATAACATTTCTATTTCATGAATATAAACTTACTATTATAAGACTTAATCTTCTATGTTCTTATTTTGTTTTCTTTTTGCAATAATCCAGTATGAAGGTTAGATAGATGGGCTCACACAGGAGCATGGAGATGACAAGCATCCAAAAAGAATCATCCACATGATACAGGATTAAGCCCCAAATAAATCAATTTTACTAGTTTAAGAAAAATAGCAGACTCTTCATGTGCAATGTTAACACGTGATTTCTTCACAAAGTTTTTTTTATTTGGGTAAAATCAACTGAATGAAATTGAGTCAAACTCTTCATAAAGAGGACTGGTCCATCTACTGTAAAGAAGCAGAAGAAAAAAAACTCTTATTACCTTACCAATGCCACACCTTGTCAACATTTCAGCAGTCACACTGCCAACTCCACCTACACCTACTACTGCAACTGTAAAGGTACGGATTTTCTGCAAAAAGAAATAAAATACAAATGAGTGTATCAAAAGTCATCCTCCCTGGGAAAAAAAATGCAAGTAATGTTTCATTACAGAGAGAATCCTACCTCATAGTCTTTGACAATTCCCATTCTTTTTAACGCCATCAAGCGACTAAGAAGGAAAAAAATGCAACATTACACAGAAAACGCTCTTTATGTATCTAATAGTAATTTTGCTTTTCAGGGATTTAAAATCACTTTTGCTTTAAACCAACCCCACCAAACACCATACTCAAGCCTGCTGTTCTCACTGCAGTTGTGACTGCCTGTGAGGTACAGTGTGAATGAGAGCAGATGCTTTCCCATTAGCAACAGAGTACTAACCCTGCAGAAACTCATGTACTTATTCAGTTGATATGAATAATGTTAAGGAAATCAGAAGGACACATAGCTATTTTTGCAATGAATCCCTGATTTACTGAATGAAAGGTGATACTTTTTTTTCAGTAATGAACCATATGGCAGCAAATGAGTGAAGACTTGCATGGTTTTCTGATCCATTTGATTAGTTTAACTCCAACACAACTTTAAAAAACATAAAAATTGAGACTATCAAGTTTTGAGGATAACTGAAAGGATTTGAAAGTAACATTATATCCTGTTAATTGCATTTTTACATTGAAAGCATCAATGAAAGTACAGATTTCAACTTGTATTACCGAGGTGGGGAGGGGGGAAATTCATATCAATTTCCAGAAGGGAAGGAGTCCCTGATGCTCAATAATTCTATAAACCAACCTCTAAAATAGGTAAGTTAGAAGAATGAGAATAAGACCTCATGTAATACTAACACGTTCCATTTATCAGCAACCTAGCTGAAAAACTCAAAAAGTTTCCTTTCTCTCTTTCTCTTTCTTTCTGTCTCTCTCTCTCTTCTTGTACTGAAAAGCAAGAGAATACAATGTAACCTGACATACACCCCTGTCAGCCCAGCCAGGTGGGAAATCCGAGAGCATCCCTCCCCTGCTCCCCACCGAGCACCTGCTCTCAGCACTGCCCCGAAACCCTCCCCAGCCCCATCAGCCCTTAGACCCGCACCTCCTCTTCCCCCAGACCCACAGTTCCAACCCACGGCCCTCTCTCTTCCCCATCCTCTAGAACCCGACAGAATCCCTCGCCCCCGGCCGCACCTGTAGGGGTTGGAGTCCGTCACCTCCGGGCTCATGGTGTCGATGCGGGCCCTCGCCGCCCGCTGCCCGCCCTTCTCCCGGGCCAGCTCCTCCTCCAGCTCCCGCACCCGCTGCTCCAGCCGCTCCAGTCTCCCTGGATCCGCCATGGCAGCGACACGTCTCCCGTCCCGCGGAGCTTCCGGGAAGCGCCGGGGCGTTCCCATCCCGGGGCCGCCTCCTGACTCCCGGCTGCGGGAGGGAGTGGGCTCCGCCTCGCCTGCCCGCGGTACCGGGCTGCCGGGCAGCGCTGTCTTCCAGAAGCCTCACGGCCCCAACAGGCCCGGGACAGGGCAGCGCCTCCGGGCGGCGGCGGACGGGGCAGGAGCGGGTCGGGCAGCAGCCGAGGATGGCGGCGGAGCCGGGCACCAGCGAGGTGCGGCGGCAGCACCGCTTCGACCAGGGCAGCTTGGAGCGGTACCTGTGCAGCCACCTGCCCGGCTTCCCTCGGCAGCCCGCGGGTGTGCTGGCTGTCAGGCAGTACAGGTAACCCGGTGGCACAGGTGACACAGGTGATACAGGTAACGGGGACGCCACCGCTCTCCTGCCCCGGAGCTCCCGGGAGGCGCCGGAGCCGCCACCGTGGCTGGGACAGGGGCTGTGGGGCGCAGACAGGGACCGCTCTGCTCGCTGCTGCCCAGCAGGGAAGGTGGGCAGAGGCAGAGCCCTTTGCCCTGGGGATGGCGGAGAGCTGCCAGCGAGGGAGCAGCTCATCCCCTGGGCGGCTGGAGACGTCAGAGTTCTCGGTGGCGGCGAAGATGACCTTTGTCACAAGGAGCCTGTGGCCACAGCTGGGGCGGACTGTCCGCAGAGTACACGCACGAGTGTTTTATTTCCTACACAGAAATCTCAGTTTATCTGCTCCGTCTTTAATCCCGCAGCAAAGAGTAATGTTCAGAAGCACATACAGGGCTTAAGAAATCAGTTGTAATAGCGTTAGGCAATCGCCAGCTAAGCAGACCCGTGAGAACAGCGTAAGGATGTGCTGAGAATCCCATTAACGCCCTGAGGGCAGTGAGGTGCTACACCCTCCAAATAGCTCCAAAATCGCTATTCCATAGAACACTGAGTTCATTTGCATTCAGCAAATTAGCGGTGTGACTTCACATCGGGAGATGTTAGAAGTTAAGTTATTCTAATAATAAGTATTAACTCCTTTGTAAACATAACATCAACCACTTTATCTGCAGCTGTCACTAAGAAACAGTAAACAATTTTTCATTGTCTTCTCTTGCAGATATAACACATCCATTAAAACCCGAGCTAATCCTGATCCTTGTATGTACTTCGATTTAGGAAGGGCCTTAGGAAAGTAGCTAATAGTAAAATCTGCTAAAATGCTGTCAGTATTTATGCTTTGACTACTTTGCTCGTCTTGCAGTTGCAGTTCAATGCTTCAGCTGGCCTAAGTTTCTTTTGTGCCAAGCAGAGTGTTTGTCAGTGCAGTATACTTGTTAAAGTGTATTACAAACTATGCCCTAACTGCTTCAGGTTGAATGAAAGTGTAATGGGAGGCATGAGGGCAAAAGTTCACTTAATTTTTATTTTCTGATACTTGTCTAATTTTTTATTGGACTAAGTCATAATGCATTTTATGGCTTTATGATCCAGACTGAGGGGAGAAAGGCATGCAGATTATCACAAAGCCTGGAGGAAAATAAGGGTCAATGAGTTTGATTGGGATATGCTGGACATGGTGTTATGGAGAGTTTAACTAGGTTGTCCTTCTCTTTTACACATGTATGCGGATGAGATGCCTAATTTTCTTCATTACTCCAACATTCATTCTTCAAAATTTTACAGTTCCTACAGGCTGTTCCCTAAGCATAGCATATGGACATCATGATCAGGCTGGGCTTGGTACTAAAATCAACAGTAATTTAAACATAGAATGGTTTGGGTTGGAAGGAACATGAAAGATCCCCTACTTCCAATCCCCTGCCATGCGCAGGGACATCTTACATTAGATCAGGTTACTCAGAGCCCCATCTAACCTGGCTTTGAACACTTTCAGGGATGGGGCATCCACAGTTTCTCTGGGCAACCTGTGGTGGTGCCTCACGACTCTCACAGTAAAGAATTTTTTTCTAAAAACTCATTTAAACATACTTTCTTTCAGTTTGAATCCATTTCCCCTTGTCTAGACACTACATGCTTTTGTAAAGAGTCCCTCTCCAATTTGGAGAGCTTTCTTTATGCTTACATTGTTCAAAACACAGCTTGCCAAAGGACAAATACAATTATGAGCTAGTGAGAATTCTGCTCAGTTTAATTCCTCCAAATCAGAAAGCTTTGAAGTTAGCTTTGAAGGTACTGCATACCTTGAATAGGTTGATGATATCTCTTCAGGGAGGAGAGGTAAATGCTACAGGAGAACAAACTGGTTGTGACCTCTCCACAGTGAAAGAAGACATCTTTCTTATAGGTAGGAATTGAACCTCTGACTTCTGATTTTGTAGGCTATCACTTGCTTCCTCATAAGACTAGATTTGAAAGTAAAACTGCAACACAGAACAACACTTTCCTTTGTCCTGCCATTTTGTTCAGGCCAAGTCACCATGCATCTTGCATCATTTCTGTTAAAAGTTTACAGATTTATAAGTACTTTTATAATTTTTGAGTAATTATAATCTTTCTCTTTGTAGCTCAGGCCAGTCAAATCCAACCTTTTACCTTCAGAAGGGTGGGCAGGCTTATGTGCTCAGGAAGAAGCCCCATGGTTCCCTTTTACCTGGTGCACACAAGGTAACATTCTTCATTAAGCTCCAAACACTTCATCTTGCAAGTGACTTGAGTCCTATCATGGTGGTCCAGCATACTGTTGAATGTGTCCAGAAATGCAGTGAACTGCTGGATTGTTTCCCATGTTCTGTGCTGTATACAGAACTAAACATTTAAAGGGAATGAGTTGTCATTCATTGTGCTCATTTATGTTTAGGAGATTTTAATTGAACCTAAATTTCTGTGTCTCCTTCAGGTTGATAGAGAATATCGTGTCCAGAAAGCCTTATTTTCAGCTGGTTTTCCAGTGCCTGAGCCCCTCTTGTATTGCAGTGATGTTTCTGTCATTGGAACAGAGTTTTACGTAATGCAGCATGTGCAGGTTGGTCCTCCATTGTGAGAGGTTCTTTCCCCCTCCTTACTACAAGCTGCTTTTACATTGTATAAAACCTTTCTGTTAACCTTAGTGAGTGCCTTACCCAGCACTCACTAAGTTTTTCTGATATGAAATAAATAATCTTCTAATAGTTTTAAGAAATGCAAGCTATCTGATTCTCATGGGTTTTATCTTCTCCAGGGCTTATTTCCCACTTTTTTGAAATACTCAGCTCAGTATTTGGCCTCTTGTTCTTGTTTTGAGCCTGCAGAAGGATGTCTTGAAATAAGGCAACATTGCTTCTGTGGAAAGCATACACAAGTCAGAGGGACAACAATCAGGCTATAAGGTTATACTGAATTTTGGACATCCTGTGGCCTGTTTAGTTCTGAGGATAGAGTTAACATACAATCACCTTTTTTTGATAACCAAGCAGGATTCCACTTCAAACACTAGTTTCAGAAAGAAACCAGCGTAGTTCTCCCTGTGGTCTGTTATTCTGGGGGTGCTGGGAGTTGATACTGCTTCTGTTAGATTTTGGTGATTTTGAGTGTTAGTCTGCTCTATCATGTTTGTTTGGGTTTTTGTTTTTTTCCTGGGGGAGGAGAATTTGCATTCAAGCCTCTTCCCTTTCATTGCACCCTATTCTGACATGAGGTTCACTGGGAAATTAGAATGGTAAGAGTTTGTGGGCCAGTTCCTGGAGATTAAGCAACCTTCCCACAAAAACCATGAATCAAGAAGAATATAATGTAAAACCTGTGAAAAATTTGAAACAGATTTCTTACGTTAAAGATGGAGAATTTTTCTGGTTTTGACTGTGAATGAAGTGATTCTTTAAGAAGAAACCTTGCTGCATTTCTAAGCATGTAAATGTGCGGTCTATCCATTGTAAGAGGGACAGCCCTGTACTGATTTTAACAAATACATTCTGTATTTAAAAAATAATCATACATTTATTGTGTTGAATAAACTATTACACAATACAAAATCTGATTTCAAGATTTGTTATGCAGAATCTTTCAGTAAAAAAGTTCTGTTGCTACTTTAGCTGTGTAAATATATTGAAGTCATCATGTGAACCAGTGAAACTGAGGAACATGGAGCAGAGGGGAGTCTGTTTTTTCTTTTACAATCTCTTACTGGTGGGGTCAAAATTAAAGGAGAAAATGGAAAAACACACACATCTTCTAAATGTACTAAACTACTTTTAAGGAGAACACAAATTAATTTCTTTGGATTGTTTGCTACTTTGTACCTACAACCCACCCATTCCCCTCTTTTCCCTGACTGCCTCCCCATTCCTCTTATGTCTTCATTGATATTTTTTTCTGCAAGTTAGCTGTTAGAGACAATACAGTAACATTGTTTTTCCTGGTACTTTCAAGCCTGATGATACCTGGATTCAGAGCTCTAATTCAGACTTCCATTTACTGAATATATCTATTATTTTTATTGCTTTCCAATAGATATCACATATACTAATGATCTGATATTACTGTGAATCCCTACATCCGCCCTGGGCAAGGAATAAAATAAATGAGGAAGGAATTTTTGATTGCAGCAGGGGCTGTTGGTTCACTGCATTTGGTTTTGGTCACAAAATGTATAGCTTTACTTCTTTTCATCTGATGTGTACGTGCCATCAAATATCTGATTTATAATATTTCTAGGGTCGCATTTTCCGAGACATCTCTCTGCCTGATGTGGGCCCAGCAGAGCGTTCTGCTTTGTATATTGCAATGATAGAAACTTTGGCCCTGTTGCACTCTTTCAATTTACAGTCCTTGGGCCTCCAAGGATATGGTAGAGGACCAGGATACTGCAAAAGACAGGTAAAATTCTTAAAAAAATTCTCTTGTCTTGTTATATCTTTGAATATTTTTTTGATTTGCAAGCTAAATTTTTAATTATTAATGATTCGTAAAAAGTAACCGTCATATCTTAGCTATTAGCCACATTAGCTATTATCTTAGCCACTACTACATTCAGATTGATTCTGTAATGCCATGCTAATGCCATGCTACTAATTTGCTTTTGGAATAATATTAGATTTGGGCTGTGTAAATAGGATTGAAATAGAAAATAGAGGTTGACTTCATTGTATCTTTTGAACCCACAGTTCACATTTGCAAATGCAGAGGTACTGGGGTTTACTGGCAACAGTCAAAGCCCAGAAACACATGCTTCAGAATTTTGTGCTCTTTAAAAATTTGTGAATTAGTTGGAAAATCTGTTGGAGCATTTGCATTTCTTTAGGTATCAACTTGGAAAAAACAGTATGATGCAGCTGCTCATACAGAGATTCCTGCCATGAACAAGCTGGCTGAGTGGTTAGCAAAGAACTTACCACCTGGTGATAATGAAGAAAGCCTGATTCACGGTGACTTTAGAATAGATAATATCATCTTCCATCCAACAGAGGTATTCAAAATATTTGTACTCTTGCTATGTAACGGGACACTTCCGTGGATTCTTTTTATCTTTGAAAAGAACAGGAGAGAAATGAACTCATCTCTATACTCTCTGTATGGTGTTAAATACCTAATGCAGTCCTGATTTTCATTGCAGAACCCAGACAGAATTGATGGAATCATAGAATGGTTTGGGTTGGAAGGGACCTTAAAGATCATCTATCTCCAGCCCTTTGGCCTTGGGCAGGGACACATTTCACTAGACCATCTAGCCCCATCCAACTTGGCCTTGAAA
>VYZS01105538.1:0-10333 GCA_013400695.1 Neodrepanis coruscans
GTAATTAGGATGCAACTATATTAGAATACAAGGCCTGATTTATAATTAAAGTTGTTGGCTTACAAATGGTGTAAAAGGAAATTTTACATGGCCCAGAGGACTGGCAATACTAATGGAATTTGATAATACTTTATCCTGGAGGGTCTAAGCTGTACATGTAGGGCTCCTGTTATTTAGCAGATGTTACAGTGCACTGGCAACGCAAAAGTAATCTAAAGAAGAATCACATAATTCATGTGTTTTCAAAGATGAGTACATCTAAATTAGAAAAGGATAAATGTTTATGCCAAATGGCCTTAGACATCCCACTCTTCTCAAATCAGAGCTATTTATTGTTAGAAGGCAGATGAACTACCAGTAGATAATGAGCAGTTTGGAGTTATGATGTACAATAGCATCTTGTAGAAGTCTATTTATAAAGAAGACATTCTGGCCATGATTCATTGACTAAATGTAGGTGTTGTCATTATTTGATGTGCTGTGAGGTATCTTGTGGCCTCTGTCAAACTTTCAAAAATGTGTAGGTCTCCCTTAAGTCCTGTATCTTGGCAAACATAACTGTCTGTTAGTCCTTCTGTAATTGTCTTGCATGCCTTATGAAGGCTCAAGGGCCATTGGAATTCTGTATTTAGTCAGCTGAGTAGATCCCTTTACATATGTGAGGAATTATGAGAGAGAATTTTGCATTTTCTGTGAAAAGTTTTTAGATTTCATTACAATTCCTTTGTTCTAGGATGTGGTCCCTATGTCAATTCGAAGACATATATCCTTATTTTAATGGGAAAAAAAAAGAAAAAAACCCTCTGTTCATAGTGTTGTTTGATCCGTGAACAGCTCTAGAGCATGAAAGAAACTGGATCTACCTAATTTTCAGGAATTGTCAACCTACTGATTGCAGGTTTCATTTAAGAAATCCTGTGCAAATACAAGAAGTGAGCTTTCCAAGATGTGGTGAGGTACATAAAATAATGATTGTCTAGCATCAGATAGCTTGGCTTTGCCTGCAGAATTGGCTGCTACTGCAAGCACTGTATGTGGGAGAAAACCCCTCCATGGTCTTTCTTAATATCTCATCTGAGCTTCCCATGTCAACAGTATGGAGAATCTTTTATACGTATGCTGAACACAGATGATCGGGTCCTCACCGAGAGGAGGTAATTACAGTGGTATTTCTATCATTGGTCAGAGGACAAAAAAATGAAAACACCCATTAAAAGTGGATTAAAAAATACTATGGATGAATAAGTGTGAGGAATTCTTTTTAACAGTAATTTTCATTTATATTCTGTGAAATCTTGAAAGATATGCAGGCCCTGTAAGAGAAGTATAGTACAAATTTTACAATGTTGCAACCATATGTAAAGGCATGAAATGATGTTATTGTATTTATGTAAAAACCACTAAAAAGGTAATATAAGAATACTATCTCAATTCCCAGGATGATATAAATTCACAATCAACACAAAGTAAGATCAAAGCCTTTTATACAGTAATTTCATACTGGTACTAGGATCACTTGAAAGCCAAATGATTCATCTAATGTACCTTCTGCATTAGTCTATGTACATGAAAACATTTTTTATTGAAAGACTTAATGTTGCTTTCCCTACCATCTGAATCTATTCTCTGGAACTCTGAACTGCCATCTGTCTTTCTATCTAAAAGGCTATTTAAGGAAAAGACCTTATTCATGCCAAAAATGTGTTAATCCAAAAACATTTAAGAGATATTTGCTGTAACTGAAGGTTGACAATTCTGCTTTCATCCACAGTATGAGGTCTGAAATTGCATATTGAATTGTTCCATTCCTCTTAAGGTTTGATATTTACAGATTCTTAATGGGTATCTCAGAAAGAAAAAAAATCTATTTTTCTCTGCCAAAGGAATCAGATGCTGACTACTCTGCAGCTACTGTCTTTTAGGAAAAACTGGATGGCTTTTAACTGCTTCTGCATGCTCTACCAGTTAAAGTATTACTTTGATGTTTTTGTCACATCATTCACCTTCTGTTTGTTTCTGAAGCGTCTATGATGTGTTATTTTCTTCATGGGAACAGACTCCTATCTCACTGCTTCACTTAGTAATCTACAGAACACTTCGGAGCAGAGTGACCTCTGCATTTGTGAGTGCTGGGTGCCCATATGGGTCTCAAATACTATTTTTATTCTGGGCAGATGAATGAAAATTTTGCTTAGAGGTCAACAGTGAGAAAAAAAGAATGGAAATGCCAGCTTTTCCGAAGAGAATAGCAAATGATCGATTTCGATGAACAGAAGTTGACTCACATTTTCAGTGCCCTCTTCAATTTCAGTTATTCCACTGCAGAATTAAACAGGAACAATTTAATGTGAGATGAGTTTGAAAGATTGGACTTTTTATGTGGGTGTGTAACCTGAAGGTTATAAAGATTATTCTGATTTTATTTGTCTTTTCTCAGAATTAAAAAAAAAAACCCAAACGAAATATGAAATACTGTGAAATTGGAAATTATACTGAATGTAATTTTTACAGATAGTGACCACCCTGTGGAAGTCTCCAAATGTAATAAAGTATGCACTACAGAGACAATAAGTTCTGGGATTTTTTTTTTTAAACAAACAGAATTTTCTTTATAATACATGTAATAAAACTATCTCCCAATCTGGCATTTTCCTGGTTTCATCTGGGATAGAGTTAATTTCTTCTCAGTGGCTGGTACAGTGCTGTGCTTTGGATTCTGTATGAGAATAATGTTGATAACACACTGATGTTTTGGTTGTTGCTAAGGAGTGCTTACCCTAAGTCAAGGACCTGCCAGTGAGGAGGAGCACCGAAAAGCTGGGATGGATCATGGCCATGACCTGAACTGGCCAGAGGGATATTCCACACCATAGAATGTCATGCCTAGGATATAAACTGGTGGAGTTACCTGGAAAGCTCGGGGCAGTCTGGGTTCAGAAACAGGGTCTGGCATTGGTCAGTGCATGGTGAACAGTTGTATTATGCATCACTTATTTTTCCTTGTTATTTCCTTTTGTTTCAATTATTAAACTGTTCTTATCTCAGCCTACAAGTTTTACTTTTTATTCTCCTTCCATTCCACCAAGGTGGGGGAGTGAGTGGCTGCACAGTGCTAAGTTGCCAGCTGGGTGTAAACCACAACAAGTACGTATGGTGATATGTGTAGGGAGAAAAGCCACAGAAGATATTCAAAAGATTGGGATCATTTATATGGTAGCAAATGAAAAATTTATAATGAAGTATATACAGAGTTAATGCTAGGTAAGCATCTCTTCATCATTTGTTCCAATAGGTGAGGCAGGAATAAGTCAGTAAAAGTACATACAAAATATTTTGTGTGACTTCACATAAACACATCACTGAAGTCAGTAGCCTTGTACAGAAATGTGTGTGTTTGTATAATAGGAATTTATTGAATAAATATTTTTGATTTAAAGAAGAAATACCATGCTTCAAGTAAAAACTGATCTCTTATTGGTAAGGCTTAAGAGGATACTTCCCCGATAAGTGCATTATATACTTTTGTCTTAGAGGGTTGTTTGACTTCATTTAAATTTTCTCAGTATCTCTTGTGTCTCTTATTAGAGAGAAAATTCCTAACTAAGGCAGACCAGCAGTTTAGTTGACTTTTGTCGTATCCATTTTTTGTATTAGAACTAATCTAATTTTCTGCTGGTACTGTGTGTAACTCAATTGAAAGCTAAAATATTTTTAAAAGTAGTAGCATGTCCTCAAGCCAGGTCATTTACCTGAATTTCACAGTATAATTCCTGTTGGAGTCAATACATTACATCCAGATGGAATAGGCAGTTCTCCAGGGTGGATAACAAGACCAGGCTAAGACAATCAGCAAAACCTTAGGCCAAATACTGAGGCCAATACAGTTGCCATTAGTGATAATGAGACTGCATATGTTGCAGTAAAGAACAGAAGTGTTCAGTTCTGCAAACCCTATTTTCTGTTAAGTGGCGCCAGGGCAACTGACTGTTTTATTGAAATTTTATGATACCCTTTAAAGACCTTTAAAGTTCACCTGTACTATTGTTTTGGGCAGCTTTGTGGGATATATGTATGAATAGCCCCAAGGTTTCTGATACTCTCCTGTTCCCACACTTTTAGAGCCTCTGCAGTCTTACATCCTTGTGTGCACCTGCTAGACTGCTCACTTTTACACACAGGTGCTCACAATTCAGCCTACAGAACAATGAGATTTAAAAGTAATTAATATCTGTTTTTGTGTATATATATATCTGAATATGGTGATTTCTTAGCTCCTTGCTATTAATATCCTGTTATGACATTAATGGTATGAGTTAGAGTTTAATTATTTTTGAGTTATAATGAGTATTTTTGTGTAAGATACTACAACACCATGTTATGTGGACATAGTGATAATGAGTCAGGAATTGGCACACAGTCTTCTGAGTCAGGATATCAGGGGGTATTGTGTACTTTCTTTTGGCTTGGCTGCAGCGCTGACCATCTGTGGTCATAAAAGATCCTGGGAATATTTTTGTAATAACCTAGTTTAGTGACCAAATTTGATTATGAGTAATGGCATTTGAATGAACTTTCCCAAATTATTACTATTACTTCTTTTATGAAATATGCTTTGTCATATTCTCATGTTGTCATATTTATATACATAATTTTATGAATTTTAATCTACTGTTAATCATATAAAAATTCCAGACAAAAGTGTCATTGCAGATTGCAAAGCTGGGGAACACTCACATCCCTTGTGAATATTGATGGTTTTAACTATGCCTGTGTGCATAGGCAGTTCAGACACTGCCTTGAGTGTAATTAAAGGTTATTGTCTGCAAAGAACATGACTTCTTCTGTCCTGTTACACCTCTTGGGCATAAAAGTCGCTAATCACGCTGTTCTTCCCAAGCCTGCAAGCAATCTAAACAATGAGAAGTTCAGTGATCCACTGGGATATTTTTAATGCTATGAAGCATGCTGAATACATATTAAAATAAAAGGCCTGTTGTGCCCTCAGGAAGGCAGTAGCTACCCTTAATTTCTGTTCAAATTCAAGATAAATTTTAAGGTGTTTGACTATTTGATTGAAATGCGATGTGATTTGATTTCAATTACACTGAAGGAACTATGTTGTTAATTCCTACATTTTCCTTGAAAATTCTTTGCTGGATATTTATAATTCACATTCAGCTAGCTGATTCATACTTCTCTTTATTTTATTACATCTTGAAACAAAACAAACATATCTGTTTAATTTTGTAACTCTACTGTATATAGGGATTATACACTGGCAAAATTTATCAGAGCATGCCTGCCTTGAAATAAGACAGAGGGAAAATTTTAATAACCATCTCAAAAATATTTTTTCTGGGTTATCCTTAAAATAGTAAATAACAAACTGGAACAGGATTTGATACACATTTCAATTACTGGTATTTTTTCTTCCCTTCAGCAATGCCAGCCTTATCACCTCTATAAATCAAAACCTTTTGAATTTCTGTGATGGAAACTTGAAGTGACATTGTGAGATATCACAGAGTTGTCCCATCTAGCCATTTAGATTGCTCTAAGAGTCAGGGTTTTTTTAAAAAATGGATGAGTGTAGGTAGAAGCCCAAAACGGAAAAGCTTTGTTCTCCTTTTTTACGCAACAAAAAAAGAAATAACTTTTTCTTTGTATCTTCTGCCAGGGCTCAATGCCTATAATGAGAAAAGTATTTTGTCTGAAAAAATCCCCCAAAACTCAAAGCCTCCTCCCTGAACTATTAAAGTATCATCTGGCTACGGGGTTTTACATTGCTTATGGAAAGCAGTGGAAGGGAGGAAGCCATGGCTGGATGCATTCACACAGTTTACTGCATGTGACATGCAAAAGTCAGGGAAGCTGTAACACCTGGCTTCCAGCAGGGAAAAGAAGACAGGCCCACAAATAACTGTCTGAGACAGCAAGCTGAAAGCATGAGGACTTAAAATGACAGGCAAAAATGACTTCCAGTGTTATTTCCAACCACCACAGAAAACCTATGGGTAGGTATCCAGTGAAAAAGCCACTCTCACTGACTTGGAAAAATACTGGGCAAATAGAGGAAAAATGGAAAATATGACACAGTAACAATATTATGTTGTTGATACCAGTGTCTTGCTATCCTATAGGTCTGAAATTTGAGGAAATGCAAGAAAAGTTTGGGGAGGAATTCTTCAATATCTGCTTTGATGAGAATGAAAGAGTTCTTCGAGCTGTAGGTGGGACCCTTCAAGACTTCTTCAATGGCTTTGATGCTTTGCTGGAGCATATTAGAACTTCATTTGGAAGACAGGCCACCCTGGAATCCCCTTCTTTCCTATGCAAAGAACTCCCTGAAGGCAATCTCGTGCTTCATTACTTTCACCCACATCAGATTGTGGGATTTGCAATGACGGGAATGATAAAAGCAGCAGCAAAGAAGATTTACCACTTGGAAGTAGAAGTAGAACAGGTCACAAATGATAAGTTGTGTTTGGAGGGTTTGAACCCAGATAACTGCAGTTGTCTGACTTTCCTTATCAAAGAACATGAAAATGCAAATATCACAAAGGCACTTCCACCAGGAACTTCCCAGTCCCCCTTAGACCTGAGGATTAGCATCAGCACCTTCTGCAGAGCCTTCCCCTTTCACCTGATGTTTGATCCAAACATGATGGTTCTCCAGCTTGGAGAAGGTCTTAGGAAGCAGCTCAGATGTGACACTCATAAAGCCCTGAAATTTCAAGATTGCTTTGACATAGTTTCTCCTAAAATCAGTGCCACATTTGAACGAGTTCTCCTGAGATTATCTACTCCTTTTGTCATTCGGACCAAACTTGAGGATTCTGACTCTGAAAATAAAGATAAGGTAAGAACGTTAATTTGCAAGGGGATGTGCATGTAGGTGTGCAACGAGAGAGGATAATTTATTTAGAGAAAAGCAGGTCAAGTCCTGTGCACTCTGAAAAGATCACTTATGCCTTGCAAATGAGGGCTAAGTGATAATCCTCAGCCAAGTGAATATTTTCCTAAATTATAAGTTTTGCCTATGATGTTGTAGCAAATTGTGACATTGCCGTTCAGAGAATTCTGCACTGTGGAGTTGAATAGTGCAGATTAAATCAAAAGGGTGAGGAATTTTATGAAGTACCCATATCTAATCATGCATTTCACTCCAGGTATATTATGATAACAATAACAGTTTTTAAGCCGTTTACTAGGGACTAGCTGGTACTTTTTCTGAAAAGTTTTCAGGTTTCACATTGCCATTCATTATATCTTACTTCTCTGTTTTGGAATGCTGCTTTCCTATATGTTTCTTCTTAACTCTCAGCCCACACCCAAGGAAACCAGAGTTGTAAGGGGTATGGAATATCACTTGTGGCAGTTTTAATAGTTTCCAGTCATTTAAACAGGCACTTGTCCTCCTAGACTGCTCTGCCCCTCAGTGTTTTAGGAGAGACCTACCTTAACTAGTCAGCCCTATGTTGAGTTCAGTGCATTCCAGGTGAGTAAGCTGAGAACTTGTCTTTAGAGTGGGCTTCTCCAAAGGTGGTGTCATTGCCTATCCTTGAATTGCAGGAAAGCTTTTTGGTGTGAAGTTGGTTTTATGCACCAAAGTACTTAATGCTAACATTAAGGCTTGCTTAAGGCTTGAAAGCCTGCATGTGGGTGCCTTGGAAATACTGCTGCCCTAAGTTAAGGAACTACTAATTTTCAGGGTTTTTAAGAGATAGCCCCCAAGAATACTCAATCCCCTTGGACACATAAATTCTGCCTATGGATGCCACACTGACAGTTTAGGTGGTCTGGCTACAGCTTGAGAAACTCCAGCTCAGTTTTGTTGTCTACACTCGGCCGGCATTTCAGAAAGACTCCTGTGGTTAGTGGGTATTGAATTCTATGTTCTTTTCAACCAGATATTGGGATATTGGGAAGAAATTCTTTGCTCTGAGGGTGTTGAGGCACTTAAACAGGTTTCCCAGAGAAGTTGTGGATGCCCCAGCCCTGAAAGTGTTCAAGGCCAGGTTGGATAGGTTGAGCAAGCTGGTCTAGTGGAAGGTGTCCCTGCCCATAGTAGGGTGGAACTGGATGATCTTTAAGACCCATTCCAACGCAAACCATTCTATGAGTTCTATGAGTCAAAATCTAGCCACTTCTTACAGCAGCCATGTTTTCTGTCTCCTTTGTGGCACTTCTGTTTGGCACCAAGAGACATGTTTCTGGTGCATTTTCCTCTGGAAACAGCATATTCCCTCAAGAGAAGCAAACTAGTGCTTACTTAAAACCAAAAGGGAGTTCATTTTTCAGAATCTCACCATCACCCTAGCCTTTAATTCTGAAAAGAAAAGTTGTGTGAAAGATTTGGAGATGTTGGTTCTGAGCTATCTTTTGACGCCATTTTTTCTCATTTGAAAGAGTCTTGTTTCATGCTCCTTCCTTCTGTGGAGCCTGCCCATCGTTTTCAGACACTGTCCCCTGTACTGGGGCAGTCACAGCCCTTTTACCATCTGCTCCTCATGAATCTGCTGTAAATCACTTTGAAAAGGAAGAATGTTTAGGTCTGTGAGGAAGGCTTTTTAAGCCTTTCCCCCTTTTTAATTGCAAGTTAAACACACAAAATACTCTCTTACCTAGGCAGGTTTCATATGCTTGTGGCTTGCTCTTAGAAGTGGCAGGAGTGGAACTTGCTAGAGGAAGGATTTAGCAGCCAGTTTGAGAAGCAACTCTCAACTTGAAATGCACTGTCAAGCTGTGCAGCTCTGAGTGCATCCTTGTGTTATCACTGTGGTTTGTACTGCATCATTACAGGTGGGTAATGAAACAGATGGGCCCAGGTACCACTTTGGAGAGTGACCCTCTGTGTCTTAAAGTCATGTGTAGAGTGAAACCCTGGGCAGCAAGTCAGTACTAGCACCATAGAAGCAGGTAAAAAATGATGGCAGTTAAGAAAATCCTTTGTCTGCCAGCAGTTAGGAGCAAAATAATGTCTTGAAGAGTAAGGTATAAATGAGAGATAAAAGAGGTGAGGTGCAGTGGAGATGAGGTAAATGTTATGCTGCAGGCATGGGAATTAATTTAAGAACATCAATTTTGTTAAGAGCTATTTTCTTCTGTCTCACCCACTTTGTAAGTACTTTACAGAAGTTTTTGTTAGCGGATAGTCAGCATATGATGCATTTTGCTAGATATTCCCTTTAAAAAAAAAAAGGTTGCACAGATTCAGAAGCTGGGGTTGTCTTGCCTACATAGATTTTGAGAGGAGAGACATAGCAATACAGTTTATGTCACGCTCAAGTCCTTTATGGATAAAAAAAGTAGACTGGACCTTGGGAACTGCATGCTTTATTATTTTCCCATAGCTCATGTCACTCATGTAGCTCATTTGGAATTCTTTCCAATTTGCCAACACTTCTTTGGAAGTTGAATATTAGGCAGGTAGATCCGTGACTGTAAGCATAATCCTGCTTAAAAGTTGTCAGTAACTGACTTAAGTATTTCTCTCTTTCTCTTTCACACACCTCTATTCAGTTCATACTGGAATTGCATCTCACATACAGCTGTTTATCTTTCTTTTTTTTTGAAAATTCAGACTCTGCAATAACCAACACTTTTCAGAATTTATTACCTTAAATGGCAGTTGTAGACATATGACCCAGACAACTCTGCTGCATTTTGGAAGCTGTTCAGATGGCTTAGTGTTTCCTCAAAAAAAAAAAAAAAAAGTAAAAGACTTTGCAATGAACAGACCTTTCAACCTCTCTTCAAAAGACTTTTATCTTCAATACACAAATTACATATTTTGTCAAATTTGCAGTGAGAAAGACAGAATAAGAAAACAGTTTTCATTTAGTCCTGATACCACCTCTGTGTTCAGATGAAAGCAAGTCACAAATCATGATCTTTCCCTAACTAAACACCCATAAGCAAAATAAAAAATTTCACCTGTCCTGACTTCCAAGGGGTTTAGTGCTTGTTGCATTTATTCAAAGGCTCTTTTGTGTCCTTCAATTTACTGGTATTTGAATCACTGGAATAAATAACACTATCCTAAATTCCGGATATAAGGCCTGTGAGGTCTGGGTGATAGGCAGCATTTCCAGTGGAGCTGTATATACACACCTTTGCAGATGTACAGCTCCATGCATTAGCAAAGGTATCTTAGTGACGTTTTGTTCATTTGATATATCACCAGCTGTTCTTTGGAGCTCAGATCATTTACAGGGTCCCATTTTTCTGGGAAACAGAAAAAGAGAACTGCCAACCTGAAGGATATGAACACCTAGATTTAATTCCGATTTTCAACACTATCTATACTCCTGGGTGTTGTGGTTTTACCACA